>CANTUT010000663.1:0-5000 GCA_947687605.1 Reutealis trisperma
TATATATATATATATATATATATATATATATATATATATATGTAGGCCTAATGCATACTTTCCCCCCTTTGACTTGGTACCATTGGTTAGTTTGCCCGCTGACCTTTGAAAATAACCAATTTAAATATGATACTCGACAAATTGCATATTATTACTCCCTGGTTGTCCAGTCAGCAAAGCACATAATTTGCACGCGTGTTGGAGCGAGTTATCACTAAACCAATAACTGACATGGACTAAAAATTATTTTTTTATTAAATTGAATATTGCAATGGCAAAATCCTTAAATCCCCCAATTTGTTTTTTCCCAAAATCCCTAGACGCATTCTCTCTGCACCTTATGTTAAAGCTTTCTCTACTTGTCCCTCTCTATGAAACTCACTTAATCTTGGTGTATCTGACTTGATCTTGATCTATCAACCTCACTTCTCTCTCGATGGAGCAATTCCCAACTGAATATTCCATTCCCCATTGCGATTGTGAACAAGCAGCAGTCTTAAAAGCAAGTTGGACAAACGCAAATCCAGGGAGACACTTCTTTGGATGTGCTAAATATCTTATTAGTTTGATTGATTTTGTTTTGGGTTTGAAAAGTATGGTGTTGGGTTTGTCTATGAAATATGAAAGCTAGGGTTTGAATAGGGTGGGGTTGGAATTAGATTTGAATTGAAACTACTGAGATAAGCATTTATGTTTGATAGAAATTAGGTAACTGGATTTTATTTTATGGGGTTTAAATTTGGTATTGAAATTGAAACTGGAATTCATATTTGTGTGTTCAGGTTTGATAGATATGGGCTTAGCATTTATATTAGAATTGAAATTGATGTTGTGATTTAAATTGAAATATTAGGTATATGATTCATTTGAATGAAAATTTTATTATTTTTTCTTGTAGAATGCTGGGTCTTGCAGATTTTTTAGCTGGGTGGATCCTCCTGTGCCTAAACATTGCAAGCATGTTATTCTTGGTTTATTAAGAAGGGTGAAGCATAATGAAGAACAGAAGAAAAGAACAATTGCAATGTTGAAGTGGGTTGTACTAGGAATATGTGTTGTATTGGTATTGAAATTGAAGCATAAATTATATGCTTAAGATGTTTGAAGTGCAATAGGGAATAAACTTTTGGTGCAATTTTGGTGTAGCAGTAATGTAGGCACTTTAGTTTCTATTTAGTTTTCAGGCACCAAATTTTGAAATATGATTATAGTGAATTATTAGTTTGATTTGTACAGGTTCATTTGATATCTAATTTTTTTGTATTTTTTTTATTTAATACAACAAACACATACCACAATATAAAATACAAAAATACCACTGGTTATACAACAACATGAAACGAATACCATTAACACAACTAGATTGACATTAGTAAATGAAAATATCATAGTGTTTAATACATTAGCATTTGAAAATTGAGTGTACCTAAAAATTGAGCATATGGTAAGAGTGGTTATAAGATTATCACTCCACTCAATAGCAACAACAATTAATGGAATAAGATATAAGTAACACCTAAACAAAAATAATTTGAGTTCCATTAATTGCAGTACAAAAAATCCAAAAAAAGGCTGGCTATGACCCTTCATATATTAGAGCTTTGTGAGTTCCTCCTTGACCAAAGTGATTGCTACTTTGTGACTGATTTTGTGCTGGAGCATTGGTGTGACTTATCCTTCCAGCTTGTTGCCTAGTCTGAACCTGCTGACTTGAGCTTGTTGTTGTAGTTGTCTTGTACTAACTGTTTTTTTATTTTTCCATTTAATAGTAGCAGGCTTGAATTTAATATCACCAATTGCATCTGCTGACCTTGTTATTCTAGTTGGATTGCTGATAGTTTTTGATGCTCCACTTAGGTACTAAAATTGAATATGTATAAATTAGTCTACCTTTTGCACACATTAAGCTAAATACTACAACAATCAATGCCTGCATTACTTATATGAAAAGTAACAGCACCATTGTTACTATAGTTTACACCATATCCCTTGCAAACTTTTTGTCTTTCATATTGTGAACCAGCAGCAACATTCCCTACACTTGCAACCTTCCTTCTTCCAGAACTACCAACATTTTCTATTGCACCTCTACCCCTCCCTCTCCCTTGTGTAGTAACTTAAAAAAAATGTAAAATCATCATTAAACACCAGCAACAACCAAAAAAAATATTAGTTCCTTTCAATTAATTCAATACATATCTATATATACTTGGATGGCTATCTATTGTACTTCGGCCCCTCCCTCTTCCAGAACTACCAACATTTTCTACTGTACCTCTACCCCTCCCTCTCCCTTGTGCAGTAACTAAAAAAAAAATGTAAAATCATCATTAAACACGAGCAACAACAAAAAAATTAGTAGTTGCTTTCAATTAATTCAATATATATATACATACATATATATATATATATATATATATATATATATATATATATATATATATATATATATATATATATATATATATACACCTAGATGGTTATCTGTTGTACCTTTGCCCCTTCCTCTCCCTCTTCCTCTTCTAAATCTAGATATATTTTTGGCAGTACTTATAGATGCATCTAGATTGTTGCAACTTGCAGGTTGACTAGGAATGCTTCTACTTGCATTTTGAGCTGGATTGTAGCTACTTGAATATGGAGTTGGATTGTGGCAGCTTGCAGGCTGAGTTCAATTTTGGTTATTTGCATACAGAGCTAGATTGTGGCTACTTGCAGATTGATTTTGTGCCTATCAACAAACAATATATTATGTAACTATATATATAAATGATTAGTATGATAAGAAAACAATGAACATTAATACCTGATTTTCTCCTCCTTTAGTTTGCACACATCCTTTTTTATTCTGTCCAGTACACTTACATATGCTGCATGGCATTGAAATTCCTCTCCTTGACAATTTACCTATTTTTTTCCCTTCATCTGGGTCCTTCATTCTATTCCTTTTGGGTCTCCCAGGCATTTTTTTTTCTCCTTTGGTGGCTCAATAGGACCCTTTCCAGACTCTTCCCATAAGGCCATACCTCTCACAGGTTGAATGGGATTGCTATATGCCTTTAAATAAGTCTCTTTCCTATGCCAATGTGCAACATGTTCATCAGGATTCATACCTATATGATTTATTGCACATACTGCATGTGCACATGGTATCCGCTTAAGCTCCCATGATCCATATGTGCACTTTTGCAATCTTAAATCTACTGTATGTCCATATTTACCATCCAATATCTCAAATCCACCCTCTCCATTCCACATAATACTACAATTCATAGACCAATCTTTATTTTGCTACAATTTTGACAGTGCCATAGGAGAGATATCACTTATCCATGTATTTGCAAACTCCTTCATTTGTCTAATTCTATTCATTATTTTCACCCTTATTTCTTCCAGCATACTAATAATGCTCTTCATCCTACTAGCCAAAATCCACCCATTAAAAGTTTCTAACATATTATTATCTACTACATCACACTTACACACCAAATTAAAGTAAGCCCTGCACCAAGTGGTATGATTATAGTAAATTAGATCTTCTACGATACCATTACCTAATTTTGCAAGCTCTTTCAAATTATCTTTAAGCAGAGCCTCAAACGGTGACCATGCACACTCTCAAAATTTCTTTCTCCTCTCTACACCTCTCCATTTTTTTGACCAATTTTGCCAAACATGCCTTGCACACATTCTATGTTCTGCCTCAGACAATTCTTCATTAATTGCATATTCTAATCCCTGTAAAGAAAGACACAATAATGTATTAAATTGTTGCCAAGTGGAAAGTTAAAAGTAAATGCATAAATATAATCTATAATGCATGAAAGTGAGTACTTATACCTTTTGCATGTCAGTCACAATAGTCCATCCTTCACCAGTAGTGATTCCTAGGTCTTGCTTAACAATTGAGATAAACCACTTCCAATTTTTTTTATTCTCAACTACAACAATAGCCCAAGCTATTAGATACATTTGGTTGTTCCCATCTTTAGACACAACCACTAATAATTAACCCTTGAATAGACCCTTCAAGAAGCATCCATCCATTCCCAAAATCTACCTACACCCTTCAAGAAAACAGTTTTTTACAGCATTAAAACATACATACATCTTCTTAAACCTGAAGGAACCATTTTCTAATGTCTTTGTTTTGACAAAGCATGTACTTCCTGGATTTGATTTATTTATCTCATCAATATAATCATGTAGTAATTGGAACTCTACTCTGTAATCACCCATCACACTAACCAATACCTTTGCCTTTGCTCTCCTAAATATTGTCTTCCCTACATATAGCTTCAATTCTTCCTTGCACAAATTTTGAATTTCACTTAACTTTATGGTAGGCTGAGAACTAATTCTTGCTTTGAAATGTTTAGTAAGAAAACTAGAATTGCAGAATTTCAATCTATTTGTAGTTGAGCAATTATGGTGTGTGATATATGTCTTGACCTTGAAATTTTTAGTACCTTTACCAAGGACAAGTATCTTTGCAAGTAACTCTAACCCTATCAGGATCATTCACCTTGAACTTAAGCGAAACCCTCTTTAGTATCCCATACTTTCTCACTACTTCTCTGAATTGCTTGGCATTCACAAATATCATTCCAAGCTGGAACACAGGTTTTGCAACATTAGGATCATAGTACATATTCCGCTTCCTTATTGTTTGTACATTAGAAAAATCTTCATCATCTTCACTGTCATTTTTGCTATCAGGATCAGAACTATCAATATAATCTTCATCACCCCCTAGTCTTCCATTATCTCTATAAGTCCTCCTGTCATTATTTTCAAAACCAATATCTGCTCCTGCCTCACCAAGTGGAATGTCTTCTACTTGAGTTGATTTTTTATTTTTTGTTGTTTCCCTTTTGTACTTTCTAATACTCTTCCTTGCAGCTATCTATTCTTCATCCAAATCACTTCCTTCCAAGGGCTCTTCACATATATCTTCTATGTTATTAGCATCTATGCTATCTTTAAGTTCTTTATTTTTT
>CANTUT010000663.1:10000-123741 GCA_947687605.1 Reutealis trisperma
ACTCATTATAAAAGTTTTAATTGAATACACTCCAATAAAATTGCTTATGGATTTTATAAGATTTGGGAAATCACAATTTTGGTAAAAAAAGATTTTTTAGTTTTATTTTTTAAATCAAGATTTATAAAAAATAATTAAATTATTTTGAAAAATAAAAAATAATTCAAAACGTAAATTTCAAAAGCAAATTAAAACATATAATGAGGATGGATGGAGTTGAAATGAAGGGAAAGCGATGAGAATGAAAGGGAAATTGGTAACTATTTTGTTTAACTCTAATTTTTTATAATAAGGAGAAGAGAAGGAGAGAAATAATTCAACTCTATTCTTTTTATATGAGTTGAAATTAGTTACATTCAAAATTGAGGTATAAAAATTTTCAACTCCTAAAAAGAATTTACATTATATGTATTTTGTCCTTTTGACCCTTAATAAATTAAAACTCACATGTTTCCTTTTTCTTTTTTTATTTATTTTGTACACTTTTATCTTTTTACAATTATAATTCATATCATTTCCCTTACATCTAAATAAAATAATATTATTTTCTCTCTTTTCCTCTTATTCATCAAATTTTAATTTGCAAATAAAATAAATTGAAATTTTTTCCTTCCTTTACCCTCCTCTCTCTTCTCCTCCCTTTAAAATAATTTTTCCTTGTCTTTTCTACTTTGTTGCTATGCATAGTGTTAATCTCAAACACATGTGTCTTGTTGTATATTAGGAAAAATAAAAGTGAGAGAAGTTACTATGAAAATAGTAACATTTTTGCTTTATCTTTTTGATTAAAAAAAAGGAAAAAAAGATTGTGAGACAAAAATATAATTGATCAACTTTTCCTAGTCTAATTCCTCTTCCCCTCCCCCACAACACCCCCCCCCCCCCCCCCCCCCCCCCCTTCTTTTTTTTTAATTTTTCCCATTTCAAAAAATATGATAATAAAAAATTATTTTATTTTTCTCTCTTTTTTCCCCTTTCCAAAACATTCTCTCTCGAGTTCAAAAAAAAAAAAAGAAAATGCTAAAAACTTATCACTACTATTTATATTGATTCTTTACCATTTTACACAGCACTATGTATTTGTGTAAAAATATTTTTTACTTTAAGGATAAAATATAAATTTAATAATAATTATTTAATAAGTGCATAGCTCTATTTGTTTTTTACAAAAATCCTTGATTTTTCTTGATTTATTTTGATTTTGCTAGCATGTAATATATGAATGCAGAGATTTATTGTACTACCTATTTATTTCTTTACTGTATTAAAATGAAACAAATGATAATAGATAGGATCATTTGTATGGAGTTGGATAAAAATAAAAAAAACCTATAATAATTTTTATTACAACTTATAAGGTGATAAGGTGATAAGATTGGTGATAATTTTAAGGTGACAAGAATAGTATTGTTAAAAAAAAAACAACTTTGGCAAGAAAGATTCACTGAAAAAATTACTTTTGCTATACAAAGGAAGCAGAAAGACTTAATTCTAAGGATCAAAGACAATGAGGGATAGTGGATTGAAAATGAAAGGGGAATCATAGAGGAAATTAAAAAATTTTTCTCTCACTTATATTCATCAGAAGTTTCAAGGGGCTATGATCAAGTTCTCCAGAAGATCAATTCTATTGTACCTCTAGAATTAAATGAGGCTTTGATCTCTCTAATTCAATCAGAGGAAGTGAAAGTTGTTGTTTTCTCTTTTGGTGCTTCAAAAGCACTAGGTTCAAATGGATTTAATGAGACCTTCTTTAGGAACAACTAGATAATAATTTCTAAAGAAGTTTTTTTCAAAATGGAGAACTCCTACAAGCAATCAATAGAACCTACATAAAATAATTTTAATGTCACAAATTAGAGATTGGAAATAGTAAAATGAAAATTAAAGACCTCCAACAACAGCTTGAAAAGATGTACGAGAGGGGAATGTCTCTTTATGATAAGGAAAAAGAACAATCTTTATTGAAGGAGATAGAAACTTTTTGGGGAATGGAAGAGCAATACTGGTTGCAATGATCAAGAATTCAATGGTTGCATGAAGGCGATAGAAACACAAAGTTTTATCCATGCTTTTGCCATAAAAAGGAAGCAGAAAAACTTAATTCTAAGGATCAAAGACAAAGAGGAACAGTGGATTGAAAATGAAAGGGAAATCAGAGAGGAAATTACAAATTTTTTCTCTCACTTATTTTCATCTGAAGTTTCAAGGGGCTATGATTAGGTTCTCCAGAAAATCAATCTTATTGTACCTCTAGAATTAAATAAGGCCCTCATTGCTCCAGTTAAATCAGAGGAAGTGAAAGCTGCTATTTTCTCTTCAAGTGCTTCAAAAGCACCAAGTCCAGATAGATTTAATGGGACCTTCTTTAGGAACAACTGGACAATAATTTCTTAAGAAGTTACAAATGTAGTCATAGACTTTTTCAAAATGGAGAACTCCCAAAAGCAATCAACAAAACCTACATAGCTCTTATTCCCAATGTGGAAGCTCCTCATCAAGTATCCCAATTTTGTCTTATAAGTATGTGCAATTTTATTTATAAAAGCATTTCAAAGATTATTGTCTTAAGACTTAAACCATGGATGGATCAATTAATTTATGAAAGCCAAGCTGCATTCATTTCTAATAGAAGCATTCAAGACAACATCTTAATAGTTCATGAAATCTTTCATGCATTCAAAATATCTAATAATAAGAAGAATTTCAATTGTGCCATTAAACTAGATATGCTTAAAGCCTATGATAGGATGGAATAGGGCTTTTTATTTGCTATGCTTAAGAAGATAGGATTTGTTGACTCATTTATTAAATTAATTGAGAAATGCATCTCATTAGTGTCCTATGCAGTGTTGATTAATGGGTGTCCTACTAGTTATTTTAAAATTGCCAGAGAGACCCTTTTTCTCCTTATCTTTTCCTATTTGTTTCTAATGTTTTATCGATGATGATTAAAGATGTTGTGGGAAAGGGGTATCTAAAAGGGTTTAAAATGAATAGAAGAAGCACCAAAATCCATCACATGCTCTTCATAAATGATACCATGCTTTTTGAAGTTGCATCAAAGGAAGAAATGGCCCAATTTCAGAAGATTCTTGATGATTATGGAAGAGCTTTGAGCTAAAAGGTTAATATATCCAAGAGTTTAATCCTTTTCAGCAATAATACTCTAAAGTAATTGAGAGAGCAATTGAAAAATTCACTAAGGATGGTACAAATGAATAGGAATGAGAAGTATCCAGGCCTTCCAACATAATGGGGCAGATCAAAATCAAAAGCATTATCCTATCTTCTATATAAAGTTAGAAACAAAGCATAATCTTGGAAATCCAAATTGTGCTCTCATGCAAGAAGAGAGATAATGGTGAAAGCAGTCCTTCAGGCATTACGAACACACATAATGTCGTGCTATAAGCTCTGAAGAGGCATTTGTCAAAAAATCAATGGAATGATTTCCAAGTTTTGGTAGGATATAGGTCAAGGGAAGAAAAGCCTTTCATTAATAAGCTGGTCAACATTGGCAAAATCAAAATATAAAGGTGGCTTAAGGTTTAGGGAGTTAAAGCTTTAACCTTGCTCTTCTTGCAAAGCGGGCTTGGAGACTTATCACAAAACCAAATTCCATATGGGTTCAACTTATTAAAGCTGCATACTATCCAACAACTGATTTATGGAATGTAGAAAAAAGGAATAGAGCTTCTTAGTGTTGGCAAAGTCTCATGCAGGCAAGGGATATATTAGCTTTAGGTGCAAGGAAAAACATTCAAGGGAGAGAAAATACATGTATATGTACAAATTCTTAGGTGCTGGATCTCCCAGCATTTAAAATCCAATATGCTAGGCCGCACTTTTTTTTCCCTATAAAGTTTCACATTTGAAAAATAGTAATCACAAATGGGATTTGAATTTGGTGAGGTGATACTTCTCAACTATAGAAGTAGAAGCAATATCTATGATACTAATTAGTCCAGATGGTGCACCTAATAAATGGGAGTGGAATTGGTCAAAAAATAGCTTATTTAGTGTCGAATCAGCCTACAGGTGGTTGGTTAAAAGAAGAAACCTATCTTTAGAAGCTAATCAACCTAGCTTGTCAATAGTTACTCCAACCCAAGTTTGGAAATCAATTTGGAATTCTCACTTGCCCCCCAAACTTGTAACATTTATTTGGAGAGCTTACACCCATTCACTTGCCTCCAAAATGAAAAACTTTCACAAGAATTTGACAAAAATTCCCTTATGTGATTTGTGTTGTTAATTAGATGAAACAGTTGAATATATTATATTCTTTTGTAATCATGCCCAAGCCACTTGGTTTGGCTCAAGTTGGAGGTTTTGTCCAAATTCTAATTTACTTGTCTCATTTGCAGCCTGATGATATAGCATGGTGTCTCACTTCTCTAGCAATGGTGATAAGTCTACAATAGAAAAAGTTAGCTTGTCTCTACTGGGCTATATGGAAATAGAGGAATATGCAAGTGTTTCAGCATCAACCTATAAATCCCTTAAAGACCATCCAAATAAACAACAAATATGCCTAGGATTGTCAGCAAACATCAACTAATCAGCATTCATTATATCCACATCAACCTTCTTATAAGATCCAATGTAATCCTCTTAATGCAGATTGTGTAAAGATTAATTTTCATGCCAATTTTGATAAAGGAACAAACATAGTAGCCACAGTAGCAATATTCAGAGACGGGCATGGAAGAATGATAGATGGTATAGCAAGAAAAAAGAAAACAAGATCTATTCTTTCAGCTGAAACTGAAGTCATGGTTCTTGCCTTCAAATATACAAAGGAAGCAGGATACAAGAATGTCATTATCGAAATAGATTGCGAAGAGCTGTATGATGCTTTTTTTGTTCCTATTGAAATCAACCCCTTAGTAATTCAGTCTCTTTTGTTAATTATTAGAAATTTAAAAGAGACTTTCATATACTTTAATTTTTGTTGGGTTAGGAGGGAATTGAACAAAGCTATGGATTGGGTAACAAATGCTTTACTGAGAAATGAACTACTTTCTGGCAAGTCTATAATTCCACTTCTAAGGTTGGATAGTTTGTTGTACGTTGACTCTTCTTCTTCTGAATGATATCCACATTTTCTTAGGCAAAAAATTAAAAATAAAAAAGATTCATTGAAAGGGAGATTTATAAGAATAAAATAAAATATAGTATAACATAAATAGCATTAAAATTTTAAATGATGAATTTGGGAATTTGGCAATTGGAAGTAAAAAAGAAAAATCCCATTCTATTATAGAAAAGGAAAAGATAAAGATGGGTAAGGATTTATTATTTTGAAATATAATTATTTTTATTGCAATTAAGTAGTATTAAATTAAAAAATTTTAATTGGTCTAATGATGAGATAATAGTAGGAAATCTTATTCAAATTTTACCAACATTAAATTTTTATTATTTCAAAAAAATAAAATTTTATTTTAATGCTAAAAAAATTAAAAATTTTTGAATAATATATTAAATTAACTTTTCAATCATTTCAAACAAATAAAAAATAATCTCTCTACACTAGATGATATTTTACTAGAGCTGGTAATTTTTTACACGGCTTGACTAAATTATACGATACAATATGTAGTAAACAAATTTAGATTTGAAATAAATAAATTTGGATCATAAACAGGTCAAATCATTTATAACATGAAAAAAACAAAGAGTAGATGTGTTTAAACATATTTATTTGTATTGTGTATTACCTAAGTGACATATATATATGTGTGTGTGTGTGTCACTTATAAAATCCAATTATATCTTAAAATAATGACTCAAATTTAATTTATTTTATATTAAAAATATTTTTTTAAAAAATTTAAATAATTAATTTTTATTTAATTTATTAAACGGCGCATAATCTAGTTAATAAATATATCAATGTTTAAATTTAATATTTTAATATGATTAATTAAATGGGTCGTATTTTAGTTAACTATTTTTATGTTATACACATATTTTGACACAATACGATTATATACGATATAACATAAATTATTAACCCTAAAATTTATTTTTATAACAAATATAAAAAAATAGTTATTCCTATCCTGTAATCGATGACCCAATAAATTTTCTTATGATTAAAGGAAATTAAAAAAAAATAGTAATATTTCAAGATTTCAACAAATCCACACTAAACTGTGGTCAATGAATTATTTCCATATTTTTAAGAAAACAATGATTATTTCCTTATTTTTAGACAACGGAAAGATAGAAAAGGCAGTCAGCATCATTATCATAAAAATCATCAAATTATCAAAAAATCAAAAAATAATTAATTTATTTTTGACTCTTATTATCATTCACTCTATTGAGCTAATTATTCACTCTATTAATTATTAATTATTTAGCCAAAAAAAAACTAATTATTAATTTATTATTATTCACAAAATCAAAAGCGCGTGAATTAAACTTAAATATAAATAAAATAAAATAAATGCTTTTAGAAGCTCAAATGGAAATGGGAATGGCGTCCACGAATCAAATCCCACCTTAAAATTTCTCATTATTACTCCACTCTCATCATTCGGTAATCACTAAAAAGCTCGCCGGAGATTGGTGAGAAAATCCACTTTTTCACTGGAGATTTTGATTTTTCATTTTCCGTTCACCGGAGGAGAATATTCAGATGTTAAATGGTGATCTTCAACACTTCGATTACTGCTTGGATCCGTCGCTTTCTTGCTTGCATGGGGTAAGCCCTTCAATTTCGCTTTCGATTTGATTTTTTGGAAAATTTTTGCTTTTTGGAATTTTGATTTTTTCTTGGATTTATTTATTTATTTATTTATTTATTTATTTATTATTATTATTATTATTATTATTATTATTATTATTATTATGTAGAATAAACTTGTAGTCGACTTAATAGTAGAATTTTTTTTTTTTTCCTATTTTTGAAAGCGTACTTGAGATTGATAATGGATAAAGATTTAATCTTTGGGATTTTTACTATTTATAGAAGTTTTGCTTATTAAAGATTTGGGAACAGTTATTTGATTTGAGTCTTTGGTTTGTTGAATTAATTTTACCAACAAAAGTAAGGTTAGGATCTGAAGATACTCACTTGTTACCTGCAAAACAAAGTAAAATCACTTGAATCACTATAATTGTTTGTTTCAAAGATTGAGACTTTGTTTCCAAAACCAGAAATGAGAAGAGAAATTGTTGAAGCATATTGTATCAAATGCTCTCTATGCAATTGAACCTTTAGTTTAGCGGGACTAGAGTCGTCCAGCCTGAAAGTCTGAGTTTGAATACTAGCGGAGCCAAATTTCCTCTATATATATATATATATATATATATATATATATATATATATATATATATATATATATATATATATATATATATATATGTATATTCAATGGTTTATTTACACAGTGGGAGTTTATCCTTCCTCTCCATCAACTTCTTCCTCATTTGTTATGTGGGATTCTTTTCCTCCTCATTTAAGACATATCAAGTGAATTATAATTCAGAACGAAGGTTGAATACTTGTCCATTTTTGTAAATCTTACTTGTATGTATCTTTTTTCTGCTCTTTAGCACTATTCCTAGTGCTATACTTTGGATTTGGAAATTAAATAAACTTAAAAGCCAAATTAGTAACTTCATGCATCTGCTACTTCAATCCTTTTTTATCCTATTCATTCTCTGTTACTAATAACTTCCCCCATTAGTTCCTTGGCAAAAGATGGAATTAAACATGTGACTATGAATGTTCCATATGTTATTTATGCTCCACTTGTCCACAATGAGTAGATCATTTTTCTGCGCTTCAAGCAATTATTGTTTGTGAATTTGGATTTGAATGCGTATTATTGTCTCCAGCTTTGAATGAACATAATATTTGGTGCAGGGGAGTAAAGGAATATGTTATTAACATTGCCAGTATTAGACATTCTTCTATTTATAGCTTAAGTTTATTTTTGTTGCTGTCTTTTACTGTATTTCTATGTATATGGTTTAACCTGGTCTGCAACAGAGCAGTGGTTGTTTTGGATGCTGTACTAAACCTGCACCAATTATTGCTGTGGATGAGCCATCAAAAGGATTAAAAATACAAGGGAAAGCAGTGAAGAAACCTAGCATTTCAGATGGTTTTTGGAGTACCAGTACATGTGATTTGGAGAACAGTGCTGTTCAATCTCAAAGAAGTGTCTCGTCAATCAGTATATCAAATGCGAATCTTAGTACTGGCACCAGTAGCATGGGCAGCAATTCTGACTTTGTTAATCATGGTAAGTTTTCTACTTATTTCATTCTTCATTTTCTGGTTAATTGTGATGAAAACATTACCGATTACTGTGCTGCCATGGGATATATTGATGTTTGTGTTTTGGTGAATGAAGTCATGTTAAACAACTTAAGGGTCCATTTGGATAGGTGTGCATTTGAAATGATTGAACATTTGGATTTATGTTTCAAGTGTAAAATCATGAAAAATTAACATGATACCAAATTCAACTATTCACTCATTTTAAATGATTATATGTCCAATGAACTCTAAATGAATTTACAGATGGTTATCCCTGGCACTGTTAGTTGATGAAGTTGCAGTGTTAATTACAACTGTAGTTGTGATCATTGTTGATATCATCTGACATCGACATTTTATTATTTGCAGGTCATCTTCTCTGGCAACAAACCAGGCTTCAATGGGTTGGAAGCAACAATTCCACAAATCGAACCCGCCGGAGATGGGAACGCAGATTAAGGTATGTTTCTTGCTTTAGAAGTTCATTCATTTTGTTATTTTAGTGGTATTTGGTGTCATTCTCTCTCACCTGACCTTAGTCAGGCCTGCTAACCAACTTTCTTCAAGAGCCCGTTCTTTTCGGCTTCTGGCACAATCTTCTATCATGTTAATCAAACAGTTTTTGGAATGTAATGGGTGATGTATTGCCAATTCTAACCATTAAATGCTTTCAGAGTTGAAGAAATTGAATTCAGTAAAGAACTTGTGGAAGTATTCATTCATCTTTTTCGTGTAATTTATTATGTCAAGTCTATATCTTTGCAGTTGGAATGCAACTTATGAAGGTTTACTTGGAACCAGAAATCCTTTTCCCCGACCCATTCCTCTCTCTGTAAGTCTGGCCCATTCCCAAAAGCCATGGTTTTGCATGAATTTCATCATAGCAACATATTTCAACATCTGTTAATTGAATTTTAACTGGCAGGAAATGATTGATTTTCTGGTGGATGTATGGGAGCAAGAGGGATTGTATGATTGAAGAACTGAATTGCAAAATGAGTTTCATCTTTTCATTCAATATCCCTCATCTCTGTAAGTTTGACTTGTAAGAGGAATCTGTAAATAGAAATGGAAAATATTTAAGAAAAAAAAAAAGGGAAAGAAAAGACCAAGCAAATGTTTCTATTCAATTGTAATTTGCTGTATTAATGTTAATCCACTTCTTTCTTTCTTTTTTGTCTCGTGTATATTATTTGTATGAGTATGCATACATGCCAGTCAACCAAGCCATTCCAACTTATTGGGACTGCCTCCAGAAATAGAAGATAAAAGAGCAGAATGATGATAAATGGCATCTCTGTTTTTGCATCTGTTTTCTGGGTTTATGGCTTGTGGTGAAGCTACCTAGCTATGATAAGAGTATCATTTACAATATTTCAAGTGTAAGACTATTTTAATCAAGTACCCTTTTGAAAGTGCGTATCAACCAGCAGCCAGAATTTAAAAGCACCATCTAGTGTTGCGGCCTGCAAGTTTTATATATATATATATATATATGATGAAAAGGGATCAAACCATGATATCTTGTATATGGTTTGAATCAGTTCGATTTTTTGAACGAAACCATTTGAGTCTAGTTGTGCATATGGGTTCAATTTTTCCCTTCATAGACTTCACTATTTTTGGAACTGACCCAATTGAGAAAGATAATCCAGCCCAATTAGGAACGCATAGACCCATGATTGATTTTGATCAATTACAGAAAGAGGAATTAGACACATTTACAATTTAAACTTTGTTACTTTTTGCATTTTAATTAAGAAATTTTTATTTTTAATTTTGGTATTTTGACGCATAAATTATTAATTTTTTACAATGTTATGCTCAACTAAATTCTGGTTAACTTTTCAACAAGAACTGCAAATATTCAAAAAAAAAAAAATTATAATTGCCGTCTCAAAATTAAAAAATAAATAAATAAAAGAAACTAAAAAACTAGATGCATAAAAAATTTAAAAAAAAAAAAAAAAAAGGATGAATGGAACTAAAATAAAATCCCCAAGTCCTAAATTATTAATTATAAGACAAGTTCATTCTCAGTATCACATCCCTCCACTATCGTACAAACATTCGCTTTCACTGTGGTGTAGACTGCATCAAAATTGGGGAAAGGGGAGGGAGGGAGAAATGTATTTAACGACTTCGTTACTGTTTTATGTGCTTCCCCCTTTTCTTTTTTATACTTTGATACGGGTCTATTTTTAAGAATATTCTTACCTACGCTAAATATTAGTTTATAAACTTATCTCATATATCAATCCAATAAATAATAAGAGATTTTAGTAAATATAATTTTTTTATTTATTTTTAATCCAGATAAATGACACTGATATATTTTTTATTATATGTGTTCTTATTTTATTAAATTAATATATATATTCAATGTAAGTAAGAATTTTTATTTTGGAATATTCTTTTTTTATAATATTCTTATCTATACTAAGTATATAAACTTATCTCATAATAAGTGATGAGAAATTTTAGTAAATATGATTTCTATTTTTTATTCAGAAAAAAGATACATATTTTTTTTTATTATTTATTTTTATTTTATTAAATTAATGTATATACTCAATATAAGCAAAAAATTTTCTTTTGGAATATTCTTACCTACCCTAGGTATATAAACTTATCTTATTTTAGTAGAATTTTCCTATTTTTAAAATCACTTACCTACCCTACGTATATGCGCATTACTTGGCTGAGTCATAGCACTTAAATTTTGTGTTTTAGCAAAAGCCTAGTTCTATACAATGAATATTAACTCTTGCACACTAAAAAAGAAATTAAAATGTTTCCAATTTGAAGATGAAAACCTTAAAGACAAAGAACAAAGAATAAAGAAAACATGGTGAGTCTGCCCTTCTAAAATATTCAGCTTCAACAAATCCATTTGACTAAACCACTCCCGCCCACTTATTTAAATCCAATTTTTTAACCATTTATGTGGAAATAGAAAGGGAGGTCTGTCTCTTAATTAGAAACTACAAACCGAATGGAGTAGATCAATTTTTTTCTTGGATAAATTATTATTTAATTTCTAAAATTTAATCTAATTGATTAGCTTATTTTTATTTTTATTTTTCAGTTTTGATTTCATCATATTATTTAGTTTTTCTGTCAAGTTTTTACATTTTTTTTTGTTAAATTTATAAAAAATAACTAAAATGCCTTTCTATATATAATAAATATAATTTTATTTTTATTATTTAAAAATAAAAATAAAAAATTTAAATCAATAAAATTAAATAATAATTATATAATCATTTAATTATATAATAATATTTAATTCTATTAATAAAATTATGTAATAATATTTAATTTTATTAATACAAATATTTTTTATTATATATAATAATAGATAATTTTATAATTTCATGATATTAAATAGAATAATTATATAATTATATAAATATTATTTACTTTTTGAATTTTTTATTTTTTATTTTAAATAATAAAATTAAAATTATATTTATTATATATAAAGGGCATTTTAGTTTTTTTCATAAATTTAATAAGAAAAAAGTACAAAAACCATATCAAATGACTAAATAGTGTAAAAAAACCTAAAATTAAGAGACAAATTAGTTAGTTTCTCAAAAATAAAAAATGAGTTAATTAATTATATTAAATTTGAAAATTTAAATAGTAGTTTTTCTTTTTTCTTGACATAAAATGGACATCAGTAAGGACCTTGCTAAATAGTAAGAATCTAGCTGGCTAGAATAACAAATTTATAATATTTTAAATCAAGTAAGTGAGTTATAACTAATTGGATTGCCTAAAATATCCTTTTTAGATTAGCAAAAAATCTAATGTATTGTCTCTCTCATTAAATTTTTGAAATTGAATTTCAAATTTCATTCTCTCACAGAGCTTTTAATATGTAATTTCCAAATGATTTAGCTTCCAAATGATTTAGTCTCCCCTATTCAAAACTTCTCCTCGTTCTTCATCTGTCCCTTGTTTCTTAGTCATTCTTTAACCATTTTATCATTTTCTCCTCTGTTCTAAACTTTCTTGTGTGTTATATTAAAAAATTAATTTGTAACAATAAAATGTCTTTTTGTAATGTTGTAAATGTTTTTAATATTGTCATTAAAGTTTATGAATCCACATTTTTATTTTGGCATTTTTTTAAATGATATAATATATCTTTGTAAAAATTAAATGTATATTTTTTAGTTATTATGAACCATAATAACTCTATTCATATGATAAGTAGTTAATTTGTGTATTTGCATTAAAAATAACTTTTTGAGAGCTTTGGTCATAGAATTAACAAAAAGATTACTTCATTAAAAAAAAAATACTCATCTAATGTAAAGCCTCATCAAGATACCATCTCCATTATTGAATATAAACAATAATGGAGAAATAAAAAATAATAATAATAATAATAAAGAAACTGTAATGAGATGTAATGTAATGTAATTAAATAAATTTTTATTTTAATATATAAATTTATTTTATAAATTTTTTTGATTACATTACATTACATTCTATTAGGTTCTACCCAACGCTAGGGCTGAGCAAGAGACTTAAAGATACTGAACTGTACCGAAAATCTCCATAATCGAAAAATATCCGTTGACTTTCTTCGAACCGAATCGTTCCGATTTTTCTAATGGTATGGTTTTAGAGATTAGTAGTTATCCATACCGAGAATCATACCGAACCTTCCCGAATAGAAATTAGAACCGATTTAAAGAATATATATATATATATACACACACACACACACTTTTTGATTTTGAATAAGCAACACATTTAAATAAATTCAATAATGTATAAGTAAAATTTAATTTTTATTAATTATAAAATTTCATTTTCAAATTAGTAATTGCTTTAAAGAAATTCAATAATGTATAGATAAAATATAATATTTATTAATTATAAAATTTTATTTTCAAATCAGTTATTATATCATATCAATTATTACATAGCAACTCTACTTCAATAATATCTAAGTAAAATAATTTAATTATTTCAAAACTCCACTTCACTAAAGTGGTTCGTATCCCTAAATATTACACATTAAAGTTCGATCAATATTCATTAGTTGAAGTTACAAATAAAACTATTAATTCCAATCAAAATAAAATTATTGATTCCAATTTAGCTATAGAAATTAATTGAAGTGATAGAAACTATTGGATTGAACATATAGAAATAAATTAATTGAAATCTTATAAATCCATCAATTAATATATAAGAAAAATATCGAATTTCATAATCTTATTGTTCAATTGATTTAATGAAATTATTTAATTAAGTTAGTCTAAGTTGAATTATGGAAATAGATTGATTAAAACTATATTTAGATTAATTGAATCAATATTAAAAATATAATGTATTGATTGAATCAATATTAAAAATATAATATTTAATTCTTGGGCTTAATATAGTTTGGTGGATTGTAATTAAATTTATTTAATTATGCACTATATTTTTGTTTTATGTACTGATTTAATTTTACATTTAAGTTAAAAATGTATATTTTTAATTATTTTTAAAAATTCTAGCAAAAATATTATTTAAAAATTCTAGCAAAAAATTATTTAAAAATTAAAAAATCTCCGTTGCTCCGGTCCGCACTGAACCGTCCCGTTAGATCTGAATCTCCGTTCCAAACCATCCTGAAAAATTGAAACGGTTCGGTATGGAAATTTTAGTCTTACGGTTTGGTTCCGGAAATCTCATTTTGAGAATTTTCAAATTTCGATTCGGCTCTGGAGATTTTTAAATTTCGGATTCCCCCAAACCATGCTCAGCCTTATCCAATGCACTCTTAATATTTTGTATATTTTACAACTCGATTATTTATGACAAAATTATAATCAATAATTTATAGTTAGCTAATTGGTAAGAGCCATTTCATATGCCATAAGACATTGGTTTAAATCATGAAAAAGTCTTTTTTTTCCTTTTTTACTTTATTTTTTATATTGTTTTAAATACTAAGATTCTGTTTTTATTAATTTTTTTAAAGTTTGATTAGTTTGCTAATTTTAAAAATTGAATTTAGTCTATTTAAATAAGGTAACTATAGAAAACACAATATAATATGAAAATGACAATTCAGAATTGAATGAGAATTTTTATTATACATTGTCAATCATAGCCATCTTACAGATTTTTGTAATCTTCCACGTATAATCTGATGACTAGAGATTATCTAAAACAAGAAATTTTCAAGGAAATTACCTATTGAAGAATTTGAAAGATGAAATTTCCAAGAACTTATCTTCTAAGTGTCCATATACACCAAGACATGATGCAAATCGGAAGGTGGCTTCAAAGCCTTGTCCAATTTTCCTTTCATTTCTATTTTCCAGGTCATCATGAGATCTGCACATCCATGCACCTTCGCAGTGTTATTACCCAACGAAGTATGAGCCAGAATCCGCGTCGGTATTTAGCTATTATTGGATAGCTTGAAAAATACTATTATTTGATAAAAACTTTTGTTAACTAGTGTTGCATTTAAAATGCGATTCTTCTAGTAGGTGCTTTAAAGGTATTGATTAACAGTAATTATTTCAGATAAAATATAATTATAAAGCAAATATTTAAGATAAAAACAATTAAATTAATATAAAAATAATTAAAGGAGAAAAAAATAGTGATTTTAATAGAATTTTATTTCGTTACAATCACTATCATATCAAATTATAAGTTAAAATCCTTACCTTTCACTCATTTATTTTAATTGTAAATTTATTTATTTAATTTTGTTTGAATTCTTATTTTTTTAATCAGTACCCTTAAGATATCTGTTATTTTATAGTTATTAATTTTCAACAGTTATATGCAAATTAAATACATAATTATTTTTTAAAAAGTTTATTTCTTAAAAAATAAATTTATATTAAATATATTTGCCAGAAAGTATACCAGACAATACCAAGTGAACCAATATATAGAATTAAATTTAAATATGAATTATTTTTATCCAAAAATATTTTAATATTTCTCATAATAAAATGATGATTGTTGGATAAGTATTCTTCATATCTATAATTGCTTTTATTTTTTGATTGATTAATTAGGAAGCCATACGTACAATCCGCGCAATCATATATGTAGTTTTTTTCTCTTTTTATAATTTCCACATTAATTGTGAAAATTTTTATTATATTAATAATAAAATGAAAATTTAAACTCAAGATTCTTTATTATCCATATACTATTAAAAAGTATGAAAGTATTTGAATTTTAAATAACCTATACTATTTAATTTTTGTTTTCCTTTATTGAGCTTTTAGTAAAAATGGAGAGAAATTAATATATAATATGTAATTTATTTATATATATATATTTATTCTAAAGAAAATAACTTTGGATTTTGACATGCAAAAATGGAATATTATAACATTTCCATCGCAATATTTTTATACACAAACGTGTGCTAACATGAATTAAATATATGTGAAATAAAATTTTAAAGGCCTAATAATTTTTTTTATTATTAAAATTCAAGGCTTCTATGTGAATTGTTGCCATTAGGTAGCTAGTTGCTTCCAAATAAGATAATATCAAATCAAATCTTTTTTTCTAATTTAGTACTTAAGTATAATTATAATGTAGCAGTTAAGATTTGATGCATTTCATTTTGTATCATAGACTGACCTATCTTTTGAAAAATCCATATGCTTTTCTCTCTCTTTCATTTCATTTCATAAGATACAACATTAAATTTTTTCTAAGTCTAATTAATTATTGAGAAAATATATTTATTAATATCAGTAATTCAGCTACTTAAAATTTAATTTCTTTTTTATTTATCAAAAATTTTCAAAGAATCTAAACTCGTGATCAACCTAAGATAAATACTCAATATAAGTTACCTAGGGCGGCTCATTCTATTGCTCGTTTCTATGTTTCTAATTAGATTTCTTTTGTTATTGAAGTATTTATCCTGTTGATTTAGTTTCTTCATCTTAATAATATTTTCTCTTTATCAAAAAAAAATATATAAATTATAAAAGATGATAAATTTGAATTAAATTATTCACAAATTTAATATTATTTTTTCCCACAAATCTGACTTGTAAACCATTTGAATGCATACAATGAGAGAGAATGCATCTTATAACAGAGAGATATTTGAATACAGAAAGAAGATGTAGACTGCAATGAATCAGTTTCAGTGAATGAATTATCTTTATTACCCCACCAAATCATAATAATTGAGATTCAATTCTTTAAAATAATGAAGATTTTAGATAGGGGAGAGTGTGTTGTGGATTGGGTATCCATTTGTGTGGATGAGATTTGACACATTTATTTTGTATTATTGGTGATTTGTTATGTTGCTCCAGTCATATTTTATTTTGGTACGTAGATTTTTTATGAACAACTAAAAAAATTCTTAATTTCTTGTATTATGATATGAAATATTTTTAGTTTTCAAATTGTTAATAAGATTAAAAACGTTTATCTTAATTTGAATTTTGAATAAAGTAAAAAAAATTGTGAGAAAAAGGGATCAGTCGTTCCTTATTATTTAATTTATAGTAAAAAATGATGTTTTTATTTATTTTTTATTTGTATCTCTAAATAGTGCTTGAGAAAATTAAAAATTAAAAGTAAATTTTAAATTTAAATTTTTTTATATATACGATAATTTTGGGAAACACAAAAGAATGAAGCCTGCAAAAGGGAGGTATGTGTCACATGAAGTTGCAGAGGGTATAATCCATGCAATGAACCAATACTAAAATGATTCAAGTTGAATATACATGCGAAAAACTAATCTATTTGGTTTCAGAACATCCATACCTCATGAATACATATGTATATATAATTATCTATATTTTATATATTTTTTTTTAAAAAAACCTTTTCCCGCAATAAAATAAATAAAAATATAAAGAAAATGGAAAACAACAATTGTGTCACTGAAGGCTTATTATTATTATTATTATTATTATTATTATTATTGCTGTTGCTGCTGCCCGAGAGTGTAAATGTGATGATATATACAAATGCCAACCTTCTAATTTGTTAATTGTTTAATTATTTTTTTCATATTACATGCATGAACCATGTGCATGTGATGCGACTGATGTCTAATGATACATTCTCCCTCAACAAAACAAACAATTAATACGTAAGTCCATGTGGAAATTTTTATCTATAATCGTTTCTTTTGATTATATTAAACCTAACATGCAGGGACGAAGATTTTTTTCTTTTTTAACAGAAGAATTCATTCAATGCTAGAATGAAACTTGCAAGCAAATGACCAAGGCCATAACCCAAACAAAGAAAACCTAATAATTTAAACTCAAGAACAAATAAAATCACATATCACAAAGATTTTATCAAAGGAAACTTGAATCAGCATCCTTAAGATAGAGGTCCAACCCCAAAATTAAATCCCAAAGCACTGATTTCATAGAAAATCGGTCTACAAATCGAAGCAGAGGAAAAAAAATCCTCAGCAATTGCTTTAACTATTATCATGCTTGACTAGAGATTTCAAGAGGGTAAATCTAGACTTCCACTATCACCGCCCAACTTTGAAATGATCAATTGTCTATCTATCAATAGAGACACCGGCTCCTATAAACCATATACCAAATATTCAATTAGCACCAATTACAATTCCAAACCAGGCCGACACTAGAACCATATTGGCAATTTCGGTTCAATATTTTATGGAATCAGAATTGAACCATAGATATGTTGGTTTTAACAAAATCCCACATCAGGATTTTAGAAAAAATGGGATGGAATCATAAGCTTATAAATAGACTCCTCCCCTCTCTTAGTTATCCATCCCAAAATTGCCTCTTCTCTTATATTTAGACAATTTTATTCTCTCTCTCTCTTTTATATTATTTATTTAATTTGTGAAATATTATTTTGATAGTATCTGAGAACGTAGGTAAAATTAACCGAATCTCGTTAGATTTTTAGTGTTCTCTTTATCTTATTTTATGTCTATTTAATAGCTATTATCGTGTATAATTATTGTAAATTATCGTGCTATTAAAATTACTTGTTTTGATAAAATTACGTCAAAGGAGTGTGATTTTTAAGTGAGACCATTGTGACCCTACCATTATTTCTCGAGAATCTACCTTGGAGTGATTTTTAGTATAATCATTTTCACTCTAGTTACCTAAATAATAGTTATCAAGGTGAATTTTGTTATTATTGGTGGAAATTAACCCGAATTCCATAACAATTAGTATTAGAGCTCTTGGTTTATTTTAGTATGCTCTGTGGTTGCGGAATAAAAAATGTGAATAAAATTAGTAAGCTACAGGATGAATATGGGAGGTGAGTCGATGATAAAGATGGGTTACAGTGTATTATAAAGGATTATTTTGATAACTTTTTGCAAAGGGTAGTCTAGAAGGTGGGAGGCTAGAGTGTGCTGTGAATAATTTGGTTTCTGATGATGAAAATAGAAGTCATCTTGCTCCTTTTTCTTTTGAGGAATTTTCAGTTGCTATAAAGCAAATTCACCTTAATAAAACATCTAGTCCAAATGGTCTTAATCCTAGGTTATACCAACATATTTGGTCTTTTTTGGGTAGTGATGTTTTTAATTCTTGTTCCCAGTGGTTGAGTAAGAATTCATTTCCTGCAACTTTAAATGATACATTGATAGTTTTGATTCCCAAATGTGCTTCACCTTCTAATATGAAAGAGCTCCAGCCTGTTTCCCTTTGCGATGTGTTATCTAAAATTATTGCAAAATTCTTGCAAACGAACTAAAATGTATTCTCCTTGGCTTATTTTTGAATTTCAGTCTACTTTTGTTCCAGTCGATTTATATGTGATAATGTTACGGTGGCCAGTGAGGTACTTCATTATATGAAGCGGAAATCCAAAGGTAAAATGGAGGAGGTGGCTTTGAAGCTAAATATTAGTAAAGCATATGACAAGGTCGACTGGGATTTTCTCAGGTATATGATGGAGAGGATGGGTTTTAATTCTCAATGGATTACCTAGATTATGATGTGTGTGACAACTATGCGATATAATGTTTTACTGAATGGTACTGAGATTGGTCTTATAGTGCCTCAGAGAGGGTTGAGATAAGGTTGCCTGTTGTCTCTTTATTTGTTTATTTTATGTGCTAAGAGTCTTTCAATATTAGTTGTACAAAGGCTAAAGGAGATATCCATGGCTATCAGGTGACTAGAGGTACTCCTAGTGTCATGCATCTTTTCTATGCTGATGATAGCATCTTATTCTCTAAAGCCACTACCAGTGAGAGTACGGTCGTCCATCAAATCTTGCAGCATCATGAGCAAATTTCTAGGTAGCACTTAATTTTTCAAAGTCTACATTTACTCTAGTTCTAATGTCATATTAGATAATAAGCATAGATTTCTTCGATATTAGGTGTTCATATCTCTGTGAATACTAATTGTTGTCTTGGTTTGCCTTCACTAATTGGTAAATCGAAATGAGCTATTTTTGGGTTTCTGAAACATAGACTATGAAAGCAATTGCAAGCCTGGAATAATAAGTTGCTTTTTAAGCTGGCAAAGAGGTGTTGATCAAGACTATTGCTCAAACAATCCCAAACTATTGCATGAACATTTTTGCAATTCTTATATCTTTATGTGCAAAGGTTGAACATATGATGAATTCCTTATGGTGAGGTAGTGGCAGTTTTGGAAGGAATAGAATTAAGTGGCAAAGTTAGTCTAAACTTTGCAATCACAAGGAGCAAGAAGGTGTGGATTTCTAAGATTTGCAGATATTTAGCTATGATCTATTGGCAAAGCAAGGTTGGCAGTTTATTTCTAAGCCTCATAAATTGGTTGCTTGGATTTTCAAAGCTAAATACTTTCCAAGGGACAGCTTCTTGTCCTCCAAGGTTGGGAATAACCCAAGTTTTGTTTGGAGGAATGTGTAGGGTGCAAGGAGGTTATTGCTGCTGGCTGTCAATGGAAAATAGGAAATGGTTAATCTATCAATATTTGGAGGAATCCTTGTGTTAAAAATAAGGAATCTCTACGTCTTGCTTCTCAAGTAATTACTAGTCTAGAGGATATGGTTGTTGTTAATCTCTTTGACTTGACAATGGGACATGGCTTTGCTCCATTCATTGTTGTTGTATATTGATGTTCAATCTGTGCGTAGTATGCTCTTTCCTTGGCAATCTGAAAATGATAAGCTTATTTGGCATTATACAAATGTCGGCAAGTTTATTGTCAAGTCAGGTTATCAATTTCTTACGAGAGAAGGTGTTATGTTCATCTTCAAGGGTTGTGCATTTTAGTTGGAAGCATTTGTGGAAATTGCAAGTTCCACCAAGGATGCTTAATTTTGTTTGGCAGCTATATAGTGGGCGACTTCCTTTGAATATGCAACTAAAAAGCAGAGGGGTAGGTGTCTCACTGAGTTGCCACTTCTATGCTACTAACATAGAGCATCCATGGCATTTGTTTTTGGATTGTTGCTATGCTCGAGAATGTTGGCAACAAGTAGGGATTGCTATTCCTCAAGATGTTGCTGAGGATTTTGAAACGTGGTTGTTGGGTAAGTTGAGTAGCCTTCCTAAAACACCGGCTGGCAAATTGGTAACTACTCTATGGTGTATTTTGAACTAGAGGAATAATAAACTTTGGAATCATCATGTGGTTCCTCCAATAGTGGCAGTTCCACATGGTCTTGCTTTTCTCTTGAACTGGTTAGCGACTAAGCAAGGGGTCTCTCGTGTTTATCAAATCCTATTTCAATCACATGGTGATGCTCAAGTTTGGGTCAAACCAGTTTTAGGGAGACTCGAATGTAACATAGATGTTGCCTTTTTTCACTCTGGTAAAATGCTAGGCACCAGTATGGTGGTTCGTGTTTCAAGGACAAGTTATAGCTTGTAAGGTGTTAACAATGGTTGTCCAGGTCTTCATGAAAAAAGGTGAGGTTGTTGGTTTGTGAGCGACAATGGAATGACTTATAAAGCTGCAATTTACTCACATTGACATTTAGTTGGATGGAATGCAGGTGGTATGCATAATCAATGGGAAGATCATTTAGAGTTTGAGAGTATTATTTCTAATTGTTTATCTTTAAAGATTAATAGGGACTTCTCTATTTCTTATGTTAGGAGACAAGTTAATATCTTGCTCATTCGTTATTTAGGGTGGCACATTCTTTACCTTGTCCTTTTGTTTTTTTTATGGCTCCTACATTTTCAAGAGACTAGTTGATATATGATTTTCTTCATTCATCTTAATAAAGGCTATGAATTTCTTTCAAAAAAAATTAACATTTTAAAACGTATAGTTTAAATTATAGTCTTCAAATTTATTTTTATAACTAACCCTAAAAATATATTATGAAGATTCAATTAATATAATAGTTAGAGAATTCAAATATGTATATATTATTAAACAAAAAATTAATCATAATAAAATCATAACCATAAACACTTTATTGTTATTGACTTTTTTAAAAAAATTAGTTAGAACTTAGAAATAGCTAAATTATGAAAAAATGATATTAAATATGAAAGAAGCAAAATAATTAAATTAGTTTTTTGATTTGTATAACAATTATGATGGAATTTATTGAAATTCTATTTGTATTTTTTTCTACATTTGAAATTTTGATTTTATACAAAAAAAGATAATTATTTTATATTTCATTTCTAATTATTTTATATTTCATTTTTAAATTTTATACAAAATAATTTTTTTTTAATGTGTGTTTAGTCTTTTAGAATTGTTTACAGTAATAATTGATAAAATTCATAAAAGATTTAAACTCGAGATTTTCATTCTTATGTTATTAATTTTAATTATGTGAGAAGATCAAATAAATTATAGGCATGCTTTATACTGTGTATACACGTGCGCTTAGGTAAGTTTGTGGAGCGGCGGAAGGCAAAAAAGTTGTACATAAGACTAAACGTTTAAAACACCATTTAAATTTAATTTGGCTTAATTTATGTTGTTACTATTTAACAGTATGAAGATAATAGCCACTGACAAGTACCAGGGTCAACAATTAGGGTCTTAATCTCATGGAAAAGTGATTTGAAAAAAAAAATTGTAAATCAAAAATGTGTGCTAAGGGAATTATTATAATTAATATATTATTAGTATTTCCTTATAGTCTAATAAAAATTTAAAAATTAATTATTTTACTTTCCTAAGAATATTTTATTTCTAATCAAACATAATAATTTAATATTTTCAAAATTAATTTTTTTGGAAATCTAATTTTCAAAGAAATTAATTTTATAGAAGAAATTTTACGTAGAATGAGTTTATCACGTCACTCATAAATTAAACTAATAAAAATATGATACGTCAATTAATGATATTAAATCACCTATAGATTATAATATCATTAATTGATATAATTTATTTCGATAGTATCATTAATCAAAATAAACTATATCAATTAATGATATTATAATTTATGAGTGATTTAATATCATTAATTAATATATCATATTTTTATTGATTTAATTTATAAGTATATGATAAATTCAATCTATCTAAAAATTTCACCAATTTTATATGAAAATGTTGAATTCCGATGACCAAATACTATTTAGAAAAAGAATTGAAATATCTTATATCGATTAAGAGAGAATTTAAGTCAGTTTGACATTGAAATTAAAGTTATTTTAAAAAATTAATTTTAAATATTATTAAAAATAAATTGTATAATTATTTAATTATTTTAAAATTTCTAAAATTAAAATATTTAATATTTTTATTAAACTAAATTTTAATTAATATTCTTAATTAACATATTATTTTTAATAACAATTCATATAGTAATGCGAACCACATCATACTCTACTAATTTTTCCACAGAGTACTCAACTTGTGAAAAAAAAAAAAAAGTTTCATGAATTTATTATTTGGTGATAAATAAACAACGAATTAATCATCTTGATTAAAGCCAGATATTGAGCAACTGCCATGATTACTTCTGACATTGTAGAAGAACAATGGGTGGTTGGGGGTACCCAGAAAAGAGGAGTAACAATGGATGATCCTGACAGCTGTTTGCCTTCACAGTACATTATTCCACAAATTGCACAACTTTATCTTATATTAATATATGTATATATATATATAAAGCTAATAATTAACATATCTACATGCATATAAAATACTAATATTATATATTTGCAAAAATCATATACATATGGCCATGCGTGCATAAAATATTTTAGAAAAAAAAAAGGAAATTTATAGAGTGCATGATGCATTTAATTAATATACAAAAATTTGAATTTTCTAGTGTTGCACTCCTATCCAAAGAGATCGCCCTTTACTCGCCAGAAAAATAGATTTTCGATTATGCAAAAGTGACACACACTATATTTATGACCGATTGCAATAAGAAATCTCTTTTCCATCTCTAAATTTGATTTTTATAATTAAACATTTCTATTCTGAAAATATAACAGCAAGAAGGATTTCAAATAAGATCTTGACTACTGAAGACCTCTATAAATTGTCCACCTTTCTCCAGCATAAGGGTAAGCCCATTCTTTTCTTCTTAAGAGATTTGAATTCCCTTTTAAACATCCATTACTGACTTAAGTATTAGAATAACTTCTCATATACATTGTCTAGACCCCTCTTATCATTTGTTTTACAAGTTATTCAGCATAGCATCTCTAGATCGCTTGCCTGTTCGAGATTGGTCTTTTTCACTCGAGTATAACATCTAGCATCATGCTTGTTAATTTTTTTTTCTTTTTAATTAACTATGTTATCCTAATAATTTAACCAAATACAAATCTGAAATCTCAATTAAGTGTTTATTAGTATATTGAGAAATTTTAAAATGAAGAATCATTAATATTAATAATATTGATTATTTCCTAAACAAATTTATATTTTAATTAATTATTTTATAAAACATACATTCAATAATTGAATTATTAGTACATAATAAAGTATCGTTTGATATGATGTAACTAAGTTAAGGATGTAGAATTTGGTGAGAAGTGAAAATTTTTGGTTTATTTGAAAACTATTATTAAAAAAAGTTACCTGAAAATAAGATGTTTACTTCCTGAGTTTTAGAGAGAGTTAAGAAAATTTGATTTTTTTAATTGAAATATCTGTAAATTGGTATATCTACCCTTCATAAAATGGGATTGAGTAATGGGGTAAGTGTCATTATCTTTTTTTATATAAAATCAAACAAAAAGTTTATTTCCTATAAAGTTATATACAAACAAATATATAATTATTTTATAGAAAATTTACTTTTTAGGAAATAATTGCTTAGGAAGAAAATATGCTTCTCATAAAGTATACTAAACGGTACCTAAATCTTATATTGGTTGTTATATTTGATTGTTCTTTTTTAGAAAAATAACATGCATTAAGATAATACTCCCTCCTTTTTAAATTAATAATCGTTTTAGGAAAGTGCACGTATATTAAAAAAATCATTTAATTATCATAATTATAAGTTAAAAATATTAAAATATCTCTTTTTGATTTTGATGTAAAGAAACAAAAGTAATTAATATGAATGTTTAATAGAATGATAAAAAGAGGATAAAGTTGAAAAAATAATAAATACTTTCTTGAAATTTTAAAATGACAAATATTTTGAAACAAAATAAAATTTTTAAAAAGATAATTATTTTGAAACGGAGAAAGTATTTGACAATGCATTTCAAAATTTATAAATAAAATTTTTAATACTTTTAAATTTTGAATTATTTAATAACATTAATTGTATTAAAAAATTTAATTAAACTGAAATTTATTTAAAATAATAATAAAATTTTTAACTTAAAATTTATATCAAAAAATGGGAAGTTATTATATATATATATATATATATATATATATATATATATATATATATATATATATATATATATATATATATATATATATATATATATTAATGTAGTGTCCTAATGGGAATAGTTAAGACCAATTATTTTAGATAAAATTTAATTATAAAATAATTATTTTAGATAAATATAATTAAATTAATTTAAAAATTAATTGAATTAGAAAAAAAAAAAGAAAAAAAGAAAGAGAAAGAACATTGTATTTAGTTATTTTGATAAATTAAAATTCTCACTTTTTACTTATTTATTTTTTTTTAAATTTGTTATTTAATTTTATTTAAATTATTATTTCTCAAAGGCACTCATTACCATACATTATTAAGCTTATAGATAATTCTATAATTTAAAATTTTAGTACCTGTATTATTTAACATTTAAAATTCAATTCTTAGTACTTAATTTTATCAAATATCACAAAACCATTTGTTTAAAAAAAAAAAAGAAAAAAGACTTATACTACGTGTCATAACTATCATGAAAGAATATAGGGAATTGTGTAGAGGTATCTATGTAAGAAAATTCGTATGATGATGTGGTGCAAGTTGCAAATAGTGTATGGAAAAGTAAGATATACGTTAAAGGTTTGCATGAATTAATATTTGAAATTTAAAAGAAGTTTAAAGCTTAATTTTAAGTTGTAGTATTAATTTTGTTTTGACCAAGTCTAAAAGATATTACTAGAAATACAAGGAAATTAATTAGGTGTGAAGGTGACGACTAGGTTCAAAAAGAGAGATGCAATGATTCTAGCCTTATTAATTTTATTTTATTTTGAGCCACATTCTTCACTTGCTTCCCTCATACGGCCATCCCTTAGTCATGGACCAACACATCTCATTCCATGTCGCCAAATTAATCTTTCATATTAATTCAATCACTTCACTGTCCGTACCAGAGAAATATTTTTTTTTTAATTTTTTTTTACTTATTTACCAAAAAAAGATGAATATTGTCACTATAATAAAAATAGGATATGTTTAAAAGTCAAAATATCTGTCACTTTAAAATTTTTTTATTTTAATTTATATAATTTTAAAAAAATATTTATTTTTTTTTAATTTTATTCTCTATTTATTTATCTATTAAATATTTGTATTAATTATTTTTATTTCTTTACATCAAAATTAAAAAAAAAAGATATTTTAGTATTTTTTATTTTAAAATTATAATAATTTAATAACTTTATAAAAAAAATTCATTTTTCTAGATTCCATATTTTCAAGAAATTAATTACCACTGCAACTTTTTATCTACTTCTAAAATTTCTTTATTAATTTTCATTATAGAAAATATATTTAATGCTTAATAATTTGTGAATTGCGCCTTGAATATTATAAAGTAATATTAAGGGTAAAAAGGAAAATTACTTATAAAATTAGTTAATGGAACAATATTAACTATAATTTTTTAATCTATGCCAAAAAACAAATAGACCTATTTTTTTGTGACAAAGAGAATAATTAATTGATAATTAAAGTGGTATGAATAATGTGACTTGTTCAAAATTTATGCTACAAAGACTTTGTAACCACTAAACAAAATGTTGTCTAAATTCATAAATTTGGGATCATAAATTGTCCTCTATTAAAATTTAGATTGGGCCCTCCTATAGAGAAATCTAATAAATTAAATGTTTTGAGTGAAGAGTATAAGATGTTAACAATTTAATAACTCTTAATTTATATGCTAAAATTTTAGACGATTAATAATTTGAAATAAATGTAATATATATTACAATCATAAAACTAAAAGAGTGTGTACATAATTTTTAGTCACCTTGATGAACTTGAGAATTTAATAAATTGATTTTCATTAAAATTAAAATCAAATTAATGATGAGTTTAATAAATAAAATATTAATGATATGGTTAATATATTATAATGATTTTATATATTTGGTTATATAGTTATAATGAATATAAAATATTCATGATGCAAGCTATATATACAAATAAATTAATATATATGCATATAAAATTCACCAAACCAACTTAAGTTTTCATTGCAATTTTAACCACCAAATTTAAATTAATTACTCTCTCGGTCCAAAAAAATAAGCCTGTTTAACTATTTTGGATATCCCAAATTATAATCCATTTTCTATATTTTTAAAGCAATTAATTAATTTGTTTTCTAAAATACCCTTAATTAATTTGTATTTTTATTAAAAAAAAACATTTTTCTAGATTCTATATTTTCAAGAAATTAATTCCTATTACAACCTTTCATCTACTTCTAAAGTTTCTTTTATAATTTTCACTATAGAAAATATATTTAATGCTTAATAATTTTTGAATTACGCCTTGAATATTATAAAGTAACATTAAGTGTAAAAAGGAAAATTACTTATAAAATTAATTAATGTAACTATCTTAACTATAATTTTTTAGTTTTTGTAAAAAAGCAAACAGACTTTTTTTTTTTTTTTTTGGGACAGACAGAGCTATTAATTGATAATTAAAGAGATATTAATTATGTGACTTGTTCAAAATTTATGCTACAAAGACTTTGTAAACACTAAACAAAATGTTGTCTAAATTCATAAATTTGGGACCTTAAATTGTCCTCTATTAAAATTTAGATTGGGCCCTCCTATAGAGAAACCTAATAAATTAAATATTTTGAATGAAGATTATAAGATGTTAACAATTTAAATTTTGATATTTTTCTTCTAAACTTTAACCAAAAAAATTCCCTATATTTACAAGTTGAGTTTGAAGTTTTAGAAGATGTTATTTTTTAAAAAATAAAAAATTTGATTTTGCTTATTTATATTTTTCTTCATAAAATAAGACCTATGATCAGACGCATAAATAAATGATTTAAAACAATATTTTTAACACATAAAATGTAATTTGTAGTAATTTTGGCTAATCTTTTCAAAATAATCAAGTCTAATATCATTTGAGAGCTATGTATCCACCTCAAAATGGAGGTTAATTGAAGGGGTTAATTGGTTAACTTCCCTTAAAACTTCTGTCCTGCGATTTTCAGACAGGTTAAATATTTTCGTTCAGCTCCGTTAGTTAACCAAATGATTGTCTTGCTTTGGAAAAAATAAAAAAAAAAAAAAGGTTCTTTTGGTTTAATAGTATTTGGCGGTACTTTTGGGAATTTTGAAATCGTGGCCACATGTGAATGGTCCTATATGATGCCTGAGAGGTGGACTACTAAACTTCTAAAAGACTATCACTATTGTTTGGGAACGATATAGAAAACGAAAGAAAAGAAAATGGGTGGATTTTTTTTTTTTTTTAAATATGTAAAAATTAAATTTTTTAATAATTTACATAAAATTCAAGAAATTTTTTACTAATTTTCTTTTCAAAATTAAAATTTTCATCTATTTTCTTTCTAAATTTTAAGAAAAATTTTCACATATTTTCTTTATTTTCATTTTCCATCTTTTTTCCAAACATAGCGTAAAAACTCATTAAAAAAATAATTTCAAGAACTCTCATGAAAATACTAATTGCATTTTAAATCAATCCTTTGTTTAAAATATCCAACATTTAGAAAATATAATAAACTAATTAATCCTTTTCTTTTTAATTTTTATTAAGATCCCACATCAACTATGTGTATGTATATGTTTGAAAATGAATATATTAACTAACATTTTTTATTAAAATTGTCATGATTTTAATATTTTTATCTCTATTTATTTCTATTTTAAAAGAATAAAATAAAATAGTAAAAAGAAATAAGTTCTATTATTATTTCAATATGGCATAAAAAAAATAACAGTTCTTTTCTATTCTTTTAAGGAAAAAAAAATTATCTTCTAAGAATTTATATTCTAATAAAATAATATTATAAATCAATTTTCAACCATATTAAATCAATCATCTTAAAAAAATATTATGCATAATAATTTATCAAAATCTTTCTTAGGTGGTCTTATGAATTTTTTTTTTTAATTTTGTTTCAACATAAAAGTCTTAAAAGAAGAAAAAATATAAAAGAAAGAAAATCCAAAAACTAAAATCTAAAATTAGAATTTTCTAGATGTGAAGAGGACCATTGATTGTAACGATGATGATGATGATAATAATAATAATAATAATAATAAATAAGATAAAATTTTGAGAGTATGATAAGTTTCAATTTTAATTCTAATTTTTTTTATGACATATCAATTAACGATATCAAATAATTTATAAACTAATAAAATATAAATAAATCATATTAATTAATAATATTATAATTTATAAGTGATTTAATATTATTAATTAATATATCATATTTATGTTAATTTAATTTATAAATAATATAACAGATTTAATCCACCTAAAAATTTATCGATAATTATATATTTACATATCAAAATTTTGGCAAAAAAATATATATATATATATTCACGTATCAAAAATTCATTGCATATATATAAAAAGCCTACTGTCCAAGAGAAGAGAACCAAAAAGAGGATTACGTATCTGCACCTAAAGACATGGGTCCCCTTTTTCTTTTTCATTTAATTTTTCTATTTTCTCACCTATTTTTTAATATAATTTGGTCAACCAACAAACAATTTGAAATCTATGGTTGTGCCAGGACGAAACAAATATTGACCTATCGGCTAATTTGCTCTAAAAGTTGGCCAAGTTGACTTCCATTTCCACCATTTGCTGCCCAATTCCATTAACCTATAGTTCATTTCTAATTTCCAAATTGGCTTGCTCCTGTTTGGCTACTTGTGGTGGTTTTTTACTTAATATGTAAAAAATAAGCCAAATTAAGAACAATTTAAAAAATAAGCCAAATTAAGAACAATTTATATTTGTACCAATATAACCTGTAGTTGGCTTATTTTTAAGGGGTTTTTTTAGGAAAATTCTTTGAAAGTATTTAAATGGGTATGATATTTCAATGGTCAAATAATTTGTGCTTAGAAATATTTTACTTGAAACTTGCTCATATTAATGGAAGATGGTATTTGTTGTATGAAAAATAATTCTATTTTAAGATATGGTATATGAAATTAAACTATTAGCAACCTCTTATATTATGAATAGTAAGAATTTATTTGATCAAATTATTGGTTTTTTTTTTTAAATATGAGAAAAGAGAATCGAATATGAACTTTTTACTCAAGCTATATATGTATTTACTATTAAAATATATCTTGATGTGCATTATTAGCTTAGTAACTGTAAATTTATATATTTAATTTATTATGAAGTTTTAAAATGATAAGTTATCCTATTACAATAAATATTGTTTTTGAATAAAGTGATATTTAGTAAAATTGAAAATTAGGTATTGAAAATTTAAGTACTGAATTTTAAGTATCGAATAAAATAAGTGATATAACTTTTTAATAGTAAAAATATTTAAAAATTTAATCACATATTGCATTCAGAATAAATTTTTAAGTTAAAAATTTTAACTTATTATTTTAAGTATTTTTTGAATTAATTTAAATTTTTTAAGAAGTAATTGTCAAATAAATTTAAAATAATTAAGTGCTAAAAATTTTAATTTTAAGTATTAAATGGTGTTATTAAACATCACTTAACAGAATCTATATGTTAAAAAATAAGAATTTAATACCAATAAAAATTAGTGGTAATAATACCTTAAATGTAAAATTACGGTTAGTAAGTTTTTAAAATTACCATGACATGTACTATCACCTAGATTTGACAATACTAATATAATAGGGTTAGTTTTTTTATTTGACATTTATAATTAAATTAATAAAGTTCTCTCACTTTTCATATATTTAAAGGCATTGAAAATATTGATATATTGAATCTCATTGATTATAAATATATATATTTATTAATTATTTTTTAAATAATACTATTTCAATCAATTTAATTCAAATCAAATAGCAATAAGTGCTCATTAATAATAGGTGAATTGCAAAATTAGTCTCATCAAAAAAATACCCTTACACGATAAAGAGAGGTGGGAAAATTAAAGTAAATTCTGCTCCAAGAATTTCCTGCCTGCTCCAGGCAACATTTTAGAATCTCACAACAATCATGATTGAAATTTAAATATTTAAAAATAATAAAATAATAAATCAAATTAAATGTCAAGAAAATTATAAAAAATTATATTATATCAATTAGCCACCCGTAAAAATATAACATTACATCAATCATTATATTATTTTATGTTCTATATATTATAGTATAAATTATTTATGTTTAGTATTATATTATTATCATATAATAAACATTCATCAATTAAACTATCATTTTGCAATTTTTTTCGGATTAAATCAAATAGTCTTACCTTAATCAATTTCAATATCAAATTAACTCTTACTTTGATCAATTGAACTAACATTTGTAATTTTTTTCTCAAATTAAACTAGAGTCTTTCTTTAATAAAATCTATAAAATCATAGTTTGAACTATCATATTGTTTAATTATTAATAGATTTTTATATTAAAATAAGTGGATTAAACTAAATAATATATTAAAATAATTTTTAAGTTAAAAGTAGTAGTAAAAAATTCAGAAATTTACAAAAATAATTGCAATAAATCTTGCAGCACCGTAAAATACAACTTTCACTGAAATAATAACCAATTTAGTTTGATGAAAACTTAATCTATTTTATATATATATATATATATATATATATATAAAATGTGAATTATAATTATAATTTAAATATTAAATAATTGAACTTTGATTAATCTATTAATTAATAGTTCAATAATTATCATATGATTATATAATATAATAATTATACAATTTAAGTATTAATCAAAATTAACTTTGATTAATACTGAACTATTAGCAATAGTGTCATTATTATGTGATATTATTCACAGGACTATTACCAATAGTGCCATATAATATTAATTTTATGCTAATCAAGTTATAACTTTTCATCTATAGAGTTTGATTTAATTAAACTAATAATAATAGTATCACCTCATATTATATGTAAATTAAATTTCAATTTTTTCTCAATTAGACTTTGCTTCAATTACATTAATACTAATAGTGTTATATCATGTTCTATGTTAATCATGACATAATTTTTCATCAATTGGACTTGATTAATATTCCATACTATTATCAAACCTTATAATTTTTGTCAATTAAACTTTCATTAAAATTGAACTTAAATCAATGGTACTACATCATGGTTATACTAAGACTAATTTTTTATTAGTTAAATAAATTGTAATTAATCTAAACCTATATCAATTTTACTACATCATGGTTCATTATAATTATGATTTAATCTTTCATCACATTTTATCCATTATATTTTAATTAAGTTGAACTTATATCAATCAGCAATGCTATTATATGGTCTTTAATAAATCATATTGTTTAATTTAATTTTTTAGCTTTATTTACTTTGATTAAATATTTTTTTTTTTTGCTATTATGTTTGATTTTATTTTACAGAGGAAGCAAAATATTTATCTTATGTTCTTCATTTCTAATAAAAATTGTTATTCTCATTAAATTATCCAATAGAGTTGGTTGGACTTAATTCAAGTCAACATATTTTATTTTTAATCAAGATAATTTGTAAATTTCAACATGTGTTAATGAAAAAAAAGATTTAATAAAAATTATAAGTTCCAAAGTATTTTAATGAAAAAAGACAGTAAAATTTAAATATGAAAATTTTGATGATAATACTACCCTCCATTAAATAATAAAAATATCTAATATATCCTATTGATCGTGGATCAAATTAATTCAATAAGCATTATTATTATTTCTGCGCTAGAAGTATATAAAATGATGGTGAATTAGTATTTATGGTAATGTCCATTCAAAATAACTGCTGAATTAGAAATGGATATTAGTGCATGAAATTTTGTCTAATTTTTTTTTTTTATAATCATTAATTAAAATTGGTGTTATTAATTAAAAAGACATATACTCAATTATTGTAATGGATAGGATTTATTGGGTTGAGAATTACTATTGTAATGATTGGATGCTGAAAGTAAATAGTATTTATCTTTCTCTATTCAGTGCAATTGTATAATTTGTTGAAATGACTACTTTTTTTCCTTTTTTAATCGTAAATCACTAATCACTTGTGAAAGTTGTGGCCCACAGCAAAGCAATTATTGATGAGGATTCACGAAGGTTAAACAACAAAAATTATTGTATTAAAGATAATTAAGGCTTTTACTGTTGTACTATTAGTTAATTAGTTTTACCGTCAATTGAGGCGGCATTATTATTCTAAGAAGTAGCAATTCGTGATCTAAATCAAGAAGAATATATAGTGGATGTGATCTGATTTTGCAAGCCAAAAGAAGCAGTGATTAACATATTTAAAAAAGTTAATTCGATTTATTTATTATTATTTTTTTTTTTGGCCAAAGAGTTAATTCGATTTATCACGTAAAGTTAGTGTGTTTGAAATTGAACTAGTGTGTATTTAAAACTGAGTTCTAACATATTTTTAGAAATTGTGTTTTAGATTATTTTTTTTACTTTTTTAAAAAAATTAATCATTTTCTACTAACCACGATTTGTGCAAAGTTATAAAATTAAAATTTTCCAAAATCTTGATTTTCCAAATTATATAAAATTTAAATGAAGTTTATTAAAAACACTTTTTTTTATTCTCAAAATTTGTTTATGACTAATTCTTTTTAAAATACTATCAGACGCTAAAGCGGAAACATCTCCTAAAAAGATTTTTACGTACATAAAGACTTAAAACCAAAATATCTACTTAAACAATCAGAATCATTTTCACTCAAACTAACCTTATATTAGTCAGTTTATATCAAAAACACTTTAAATTTAATATCAAACACATACATATTAGCTAGTTAATTATTGCTAATCCTTGTGTGTCAAACATTGTTTATTTGAAGCCTAATTTAAAAAAGAGAATATAATAATAATAATAATAATAAAAAAAATTGTAAACTTCCATGCTTTTTACAATTCTCTCCATTTTTTTTTTAATTTTATCAATTATAATACTTCAAGTGTAGCCGCCATCGCATCTTTATCTAAATTAATAATGCAATCATCACTGTATTTTAAATTGATGCTGAATTAACAAATTTAGTTAGCAGTGGAAGTGAAGAAGAGATAAATTATGTGAGAGGGAATAAAAAAAATTAAGGAAAAAATGTATTTTAAGAAAAAAATTTTAGAATTGTATTTAAACAATTAAATACAATTTAAACTTGAGCTCGTGCCAACGGTATTGTTAATTCTGATTGCTTTAGTTCAATTTTATATGTTACCTATTTGATGATTGCTTTGACAAATAAGTAATGGTGGCTGAAATTATAATTTAAAAATAATTATATATATCCAAATTATATAAAAAAAATGACTAATTATAAAAAGTAGAAAAATTTAGAATTTTTTAATCTTTAATTAAATCAAAATAAAATCAATTTTTTTTTTTTTATAATATCAACCCGAGCGTATGATTCATCTTTAATTAAATCAAAATAAAAATTAATACAATTCATTAAAGTGGATTGACAATATATTTAATTTGCCAGTGAGAAATTGCCGAATATACAAAATGTTAGTTAAAGTCCTCTAATCATGATAAATGTATTTAATTAATTTTTAATTTTATTGTGATTAGTGTACAAATATATAATCTCTTTCCAAAAAGTCATTTTTTATGGGTTGGTTTGCTAAATTAGAAAGTGCAATATACATGCTACTTGATTTCAATATATTAATCATTTACGATTTCGATATATAAATTAAAAAATTAAAAAATTATTATAATTTTAAATTAAAAAAATTATAATATATTTTTTTAAGTTTTAATATAAAAAATAAAAATAATTAATATAAATATTTATTAAAAAAATAAATAAAAAATAAAATTGCAATAAAATAATAGATACATAAATTAAAATAATTTTTTTTTTAAAATAACAAATATTTTAAAACCGACAAAGTACATATAACCTATTTAGGCAATTTCTACTTTTTATAGGAAGAAGCACAAGTTGTTATCAAATAAGAAAAATTTGATTAGGAAAAGATAATTAAAAAAGCAGCTTCCCAGTTGTATTTTTATCAAATCCCAAGTTGCAAAAAAATCAAAATATTGTCTATATTAGCATAATCTGGAAAACACATGATTTCGCTGTAAGTATCAGCCAGCAGCCGTATGCTAAGAGTACACTTGCTCCTTTTTTTTTTTTTTTAAACCCACTGCACCTATCTGTCATTTGTACAACTTGTCCTGCCCATCCAAATTTATAAAAGAGGGTAGGAAAATAAAATAAAAAAAAACAGTATTTAATAATCTATTAATTATATTGGATTTAATTTGAAAAACAATGATTTTTATTAGTAAAAACACAATTACATAATGATTTAATCATAATAATTTACGTGTTTTGCTGGTTAAACCACAATTTATTAATTCCAATTAATTAGGATCATAGCCTAAATCATAAAATTAGGAGAAAAAAAATAATTAATAATATTCCATACTTTTAAATGGGATAAGAAGGTTTGACAAATAATTGAAAATATATATTATTAATAATTTTATACAAAGTCTAAAATTAATATTTTTTAATTATTATTTCCTATTATCCAAAGTGCCTTTTCGGTAATTAAAAAAAGGTTAGATCCATTTCTTGAATATCCATAAATAAATGACAATTATTTTCATAAATACCAATAAAATGAAAAAGGCAAGAATTTATGAAGATGTGGAAATTAGGTCCTGCCTGGATGAATAATAATAACAAAAAAAAAATTAATAATAATAGTAATTAATTACATTCCTCAGTAAGAACCAAAAAAAAATAAAAAATAAAAATAAAAAACCCAAAAAGTCGGTAGTTAGTGATTAAACAAAGGAATAAAATATTAGAAAAAAAGGGGATTACCCGGTGTCCGGTTGGCGGGATGAGGTAAAGTTGAACCGTTGGATCGAAAGGAATAACCGGTTTTGGGGAAGGATTCATTGCATGTTTCTAAAGGCAATGTATCTGTGAAAGGTATAATATATATATAAATTAGTTTGTTCAATTCTCAATCCTAACCCAACAAATCCATACAGGAAATCAAAGACTGAATCAAAACCCACATTTTCTTCTTCTTATTGTTTCTCTTTTTTTGCCCTACTTTGTTAGGGTTTCAAGTTCTTTGCCTTTTTTCTTGTTTATCTTGGTGATGCATTCAAGCTTTCTTGGTTTATTTCTGATCCTGTTTTTCTTGGCTTATTTGCTTGTTGTTTCAAGTTTTTCTGGTTTTTGGAATCTTAATCAAGGGTTCTTCTTCTCCTCCTTCTCCTCCTCCTCCTCCATAAACATTCAATCATGCCTACTCTTGTTAACTATAGTGGTAAGTTCATTTCTTTCTTTCTTTTGCAGGTTTAATTAGATTTCAATTTTTTTTTATTTATTTTTCTGGATCTATTTGTAGTTTTTTAAATTGGGATTTTTTAGTATTGAATTTTCTGATATAAAGGAATCAACTTGATTTTACTTAGTTGATAGGCTTTGCCCACAAAAGTAAATAAAACTGTTAGCTTTACTTTTTTTTTAAAAGAAAATAATTTGGAGCTTATTTGAGTTCTTTTCGATGGGTTTTTCAGGAGATGATGAATTCTATTCTGGAGGGTCTTTGTGTACAAATCCCATGGACCTGGGTCGATTTTATTCAATTGGCTCTCACATGGATTTATACAGCCCTCCTTGCAAACGGGCTCGCATTAGTTCCCCATTTCTTTTTGGATCCTCCGAGCTTGAGCAGAATAAGCAGCCATCAATTGATGTTCTTCCAGATGAATGCCTTTTTGAGATCTTCAGGCGTATCCCTGGTGGCAAAGAGAGGAGTTCATGTGCTTGCGTCTCCAAAAGATGGCTTATGTTATTGAGCAGTATTAAGAGGTCTGAAATTTGCAAGAGCAAAAGCTCAGGTGCAGATAATGAGATAACAGTTTCTGTTTCCAATGATGTAGAAATGGCCTCTTGTGATGAAAATGGGGAAATTGAGAGTGATGGGTACCTTACAAGGTCTTTAGAAGGAAAGAAAGCAACAGATACAAGACTTGCTGCAATTGCTGTTGGAACTAGTGGCCATGGAGGTTTGGGAAAGCTTTTGATCAGGGGAAGCAACTCTGTTCGTGGAGTCACCAACCTTGGTCTGTCAGCAATTGGTCATGGCTGCCCATCATTGAGGGCTCTTTCTTTGTGGGATGTGCCTTCTGTTGGGGATGAAGGTCTATTTGAAGTGGCCAAAGAATGCCATTTGTTGGAAAAGCTTGACCTTTGCAATTGTCCTTCAATTTCCAACAAGGGTTTGATTGCAATTGCTGAGAACTGCCCTAACTTGATTGCTTTGACTATTGAATCATGCCCAAAGATAGGTAATGAGGGCTTGCAAGCTATTGGAAAGTTTTGCCCCAAGATGCAGTCCATCTCTATTAAAGACTGTCCTCTTGTTGGGGATCATGGAGTATCAAGTCTGTTGTCATCAACTACTGATGTATTAACAAAGGTAAAGCTTCAGGCTTTGAACATCACAGATTTCTCTCTTGCTGTAATTGGGCACTATGGCAAGGCTGTTACCAATCTTGTTTTAAGCAGTCTCCAACATGTGAGTGAAAAAGGCTTCTGGGTCATGGGAAATGCTCAGGGTTTGCAGAAATTGACGACTTTGACAATTTCTTCTTGTCGAGGGATAACAGATGTGAGTCTTGAAGCTGTAGCAAAGGGCTGCACAAACCTGAAGCAGATGTGCCTTCGTAAGTGTTGCTTTGTGTCAGACGGTGGGCTGGTCTTGTTTGCCAGAGCTGCAGGATCCCTTGAGAGCTTGCAATTGGAAGAGTGCAACAGGGTTACACAATCAGGGATCATTGGTGCAATCTCAAACTGCGGATCAAAGTTGAAAGCTCTTAGCCTTGTGAAGTGCATGGGAATTAGAGATGCATCTTCTGGAATGCCATTGCCCTCTTCTCGTAGCTCTCTTCGATCCTTGTCCATAAGAAACTGCCCCGGACTTGGTAGTGCCAGCTTGGCTTTGGTGGGCAAGTTGTGCCCTCAGCTTCAGCATGTAGATCTCAGTGGCCTCTGTGCAATTACAGACTCTGGGCTTCTCCCACTCTTGGAGAGTTGTGAGGCACTTGTTAAAGTGAATCTTAGCGGCTGCATGAGTTTGACTGACAAAGTAGTTTCATCCTTGGCTAGGTTACATGGTGGAACTCTTGAATTGCTGAATCTGGATGGTTGCAGAAAGATTACTGATGCCAGTTTGAGAGCAATTGCTGAAAATTGTCTGTTCCTTAGCGATCTTGATCTATCAAAATGTGCTGTCACTGATTCTGGAATTGCTGTCCTTGGAAGCGCTGATCAGCTCAATCTTCAAGTCCTTTCCCTGTCAGGTTGTTCTGAAGTATCCAATAAGAGTTTCCCTTTTCTAAAAAAATTGGGCAGGACCCTGATGGGGTTGAATGTTCAAAACTGCAGTTCTATCAGCAGCAGCACAGTTGAGCTGCTAGTAGAGAGCTTGTGGAGATGTGATATCCTCTCCTAATCAGGGAGGGGAAAAGAAAACCACATACACTTAACCAAATGTGCAGAATTGAAGACATTGGATTGATCCTTCTGGAGTTCAAGAATTCCAGTTGGATTTCATAGATTGTATAAGAATTAAGTTCTCATAGTCAGCTCACACTGGTAGCAGCATTCAGCATAGGTTTTGGCCCTTCAGCATTGGGTCCACTAGTAACTCTGGTTTGGTTGTTTTCCAAGGAACTTTGGCGGATCAGTTCTTCATTTCTTTTTTCAGGCTTTTCGCAGATTGAAAGCTTGTTGTAACTCTTTAAGCCCCCATTGATGGGAGGCCACCTCTTTCATGGCCATGGTTTCTTGAGAATACAGTTACCAAACCCTAGTTTAGATTTTCGCCTGCAGCTACTCCATTCCATATCACATCAAGTGCTTGTTATGTTTTGCTGGATGTAAACGTACCCAGTATGTTATGTTTGATTTGGTTTAGTCATATGAAGTCTCTTGTTTTAGTCCCTAATTCTTAGTTGCAAGTGTCTTTATAAGGGGTACTCGTGCGTAGAACTATCGACAGCGGTCAGGGTGGTGCTTGTGTGTTTCCTTTAATCCAAGTCCTTTGTGTGTAAGGTTGCTTAGGGCAGTTCTGTTTCTGGGGTTGCCTCAGATTGGCAGGCTTTGGCTGTGGCATTAGGTTTATCATCCCTTTGCCACAACAACTTTGTTTTCGTATTTTAAGCCAGACCTGATTTTTCAGGCTTCTCTTTGATTAAGAGTTGTACCCTGCAACTACTTCAATAAAATGTAATATTTCCCTTTATGTTTTGTAATTCAATTGTGTAGAAAGAATGCTCCGTAAATAATATGCTTGGAAAGTCATGTCTTCTAATTATTACTCAACTTTGCAAAAGTAATGGAAATTTCCAGCCTGAATTCTTTATACAGATGCAAAATTTAATGGCGCCTATCCTCAACAAAAAATTGTAAAAATAATTTACAATTTTTACAATTTTAATAGTCAGAGTATCTACTGAAGTTAAAAAAATAAAAAAATAACAGTTTATGAAATACAAGATATGGTAACACATTCACACGTAGAATTTCAAGTATCAGTGTTGTTAGGACTTAGACTAGGGATATAGATAAGCCGAACCATTTGCAAGCGACTCGGTGTTTAGTTTAATAAAAACTAGTTTACATTCAGATCGTTTTATAAACGAGTTAAACTTGAGTCTTATTTTAAAGTTTGATAAATAAATGAGCTGAATTTCAACAAAGTTAAATTTGACTCGATTAGACTCATAAATAATTTGATTATAAGTTTGTGAAAAGCTTGCAAAAAGTTCGACTAACAGGCTTATAAATAGCTTTATTATTATTATTATTATTATTATTATTATTATTATTATTATTAACTTAATAATTTTGGTTTTAATAATACTTTTATAAACATTTTACTAATTCAAATTGATATATATATATATATATATATATATATATATATATATATATATATATATATATATATATATTCCTGATTGATATAACCTTATATTTTTATATTATATATAATATATTTTTTTATTAATTAATATTTTTGTAATACATATAATGCTCAATTTTATAATTATATTTTTCACTAATTGGATGTTTTTATTTTTATATTAGTTTTAAGTATTTTAATTATAGTTATTTTATTAGAAATAAATATTTAAGAAGTTAAGTATTTTGATAAGTTATATATAAATTTCATTATGAGTCGACCTCGAGTTTAACTCGATTATAATTTATTAATGAGCTGAGTTTGGCTCGAGTTTTAAACAAGTTAAGTTTAAGCATAATTTTGAAACTCAATCTAAAACTTGAGCTTAAAAAAAAAAAAAAAATTTGGTCTGAACAAATTAAAATTTAACTCGACTCAGTCCGTTTACACTCTAATCTGGATTGAGCTAGTAAAAAATTCTTAATTTTATACATGTTGACCTTTAGGTAAAAAATATCTCTAATCATTGACAATTTGATTTTGACATTATATTTTAGTCATTCTTTTTACAATTTAATTTTATAATCACCTAATAAATATATATTATTAATTTATTTACGTTCGGTTCAATTTTAGTTTGATCTTATTATTATTATTATTATTATTATTATAATTTTTTTAAAAATTAAACTTTTCAACTATTTGATGAAATTATGAAATATAATATTAGTGAAATTAATTGTATATATATATCATTATTAATTTAATAATTACAAAATATAAATCATAGATATATATCAAAATATTATAAACGAGTTTATTCGCGAGTCTATTAATCGAGCTATTTATAAGTCTAATCGAATCAAATTTAATTTTATTTAAACTCGACTTATTTATTAATTAAGTACTGAATTAAGATTTAAACTTAGCTTATTTATAAAATGAGTTGAAACTTTTGCCGAATTGAATACAAAATTGATCGTGAATAACTTAGTTCATTAGATGATCATTTTGTCTAGGGCAATAAAGGTAATTTAACTGTTACAGGAAGTCTTGAATTTAGCAAATTTTCAAACTTTTCATTATCATACTTTGGTTGGCTAGTGTTGGCCAGCCAAATTCTGCTTGTGTTTCGGGTATCAATTAAATAAATGAGCATACAAGTCTATATTAATTTGCAGCCGTCTAATGAGAATGTCCAAACTATCAAACGATTGTAAAATTTTCATTTGTGTATGATTTTGCAATTTGTTTCGTGAAAATGTTCACCTTATCAAACTGCCAAAACATCTGAATGTTTTCCTTTATAGTATATCTAACTTGTCAATGGTCGGCATCTTTTCTTGAAATATAAGTAGGATAATGAGTGGAGTTGAGCGAATACATTGTATCCATCGAATTCAACTTAATTAAAAAAATTAAAAATTAAAATTTGACTTTTAACTTAGTAGAATTTGAATTGTAATATTTAAATTCCATTTAATTAAACTTTGTTAGAATTAAAAAATAAATTAATTTAAATTGGAATGATCAAATTATGATTTCAATGTTTCGTAATATTAAATTTAAAATTATGTAAAAATTTGAATTATTTATTAAATGAATGACGAGGTCCAAAACTACCTCTAAACAATTTTTGAGGAGCTAAAAAATAAGTTTGAAATCAGAATTAGAATGAATTGGATGATGCTTATTCCTAGGGATGTCAATAGACAGAGTATGGATAGAGTAGTATAATACTCATATTCATATCCAAAAAGGTGTATGTTTGTTTATAATCATACTCATACTCATTTGGATAATAAATTTCAAATCCATCTACATACCCGTAGGATTTTTGGTAATGTAATCCATTACCCAAATAATTATCAAATTATTTTTAAATATATGTATAAATTTAGAATACTTGAGTTAAAAAATAAAATGAATTTGTATAATAAAATATAATGATTTAGGATAATTAATTACTTGATATTTAAGATATTTGATTTAATTATTTTACATGAAGTTATAAATGTTAACATTTCAAAAAACATAATGTTCTAATGAGTTGTTAAATTTAATACAAAGATGTTAAGATGTGTATTTGAATAATTATTTTATGTAAGTAGAAGTAAAAATAAAATGGAATAAATTAATATTAATAAAGAAAAAGAATAAGTGTCACAGACAATATTAACTTTAAATATAGTATGTATAAAATATCTAAATAGTAAATACATTTTAAGTGCATGAAAGTGACTCTTTACTTTATCATTTTTACACTTAAAATTATGAGAAACAAAAAAGAAAACCATAGAATAATATTAATTTAAAGAAAATTTATTTAATTATAAAATTAGAGAGAAAAAGAGAAAAAGATTCAAAGAAAAGAAAAGAAAATTCAAAAAAAAAGAAAGAAGATCCAGACGAGAATGAGATTTAGAGAGTTTGAAAATAAAAAATTTGTAGAGAGTTTGAAATAAGCGATTCTAAAGAGAAAAAAAATAGAGAATTGAGGAGAGAAAAAAAGCAAAACAATAAAATAAGAGAATGAGAGAAATTTATGTTAGGTTTAACATTATATATTAAGAATACGAAATGACTTCTTTATCCTCAATAAAATGATAAGGTATAATAAATTATTTAACTAAACTAAAGGATATTTTAATAATGTCAATGAAATTATTAAATTACTAAAAACCTATTATTAAAACGACATAATTTTAGTGGCTAGAATATAGATTACTCAAGAACATTTAGGTTAATTCGAACTTATTTTTATATTTAAGAAAATATAAGAATTATTTTATATTAAAATGCTAAAAACTTTATATAAAATAATAAAATATATAAAGTTTTATATAAATCCGATGGTTCGGATAGGGTATGGGTATGGTACTACGCTATCCATACTCTACCCAAATTCAATGCTATTTTTTTGGGTATGGACACCTAGTCAGCTCGGATATTACCTGGTTTGACAGGATAGGATTCGGGTGGGTACCTATGGATAGGGTACCAATTGTCATCCCTACTTATTCCTAGCATTTGGTTCATGTAAAAATATTATGTAATTAGAATGTGATTTTTCTATTTAAAAATTACCCGTTCCCCCATCCCTAGTTAATTAGATCTTCATTTTCATGAGAGCCAAGTCAAACATTTTAATTTGATCAAATATACAACTATTTTCCATGTATAATTTAGAATATTAATATTAAATATAAAATTAAATTAAATTAAATATTAACTAAATAAATTTAATTAATTAAAATTAATTAATTATTAATACAAATAATAAATTATAAAATTTATTTTTAATTAATTATATATTTTTAATTGCAATTTAATAAATATAAAATAAAAATAAACTACTTCATTACTTAAAATAATATATTAATTATTTAAAATTAATAAATATTAAAAATAAATATACAATAAAAATAAAAATTAATTTTTTAACTATAACAAGCTTATCAAACGTGTTGTTTCTGATAATGCCAAAACTTTATTTTATTATTTAAATCACTTAACATTTGCTATCAAGTTGTTTTTGTTGATATATATGTAGTAACACCCATTTCTAAATATTCACGAATGTTACTTTATAATTAAAATTAAGAAATTTAGTATAAAGAGTAAATTCACGCTCATTATTGAACTTTCACACTCGTTACCGCTATATTTCACTAACAGTTCAAATAATTCACTAGCGTTACTCTCCAGAGCATTTAAGCTGAAGTAATGATTGTTACCATTATGCATGCTCATTTTTCTTATAAGAGATTGATTCCCTAACTTCCTCCTAATGAGCATTATATTTGGATCAAATTGGCACTTCCAGTTCAGAAGAAAATTTCACGATCTTTATCTAGAAATCACCAACATTATAGAGCAAAGCAATGAATGTCATTGAAAAGTAACATGCATTACTTGTCACTTTCAACTAAATTTGCAAAATATCAAAGAGCTGTTAGTTGATGATGTAAGTAAGAAAACATCCCTTTTTATCAGAATAATCATATTTTTGTATTTGAAGTTAAGGGCTATAAAAGGAAGATGTTCCTAAGTGAAGATTAAGAGACATTTCAAGAGATTAAGGTGCTTACAATTCAAAATCCTTAAGCTTCTAATTTATACTATGTTTATAGAACATATTGTACTTTAACTTATATCTTTTGTGTTTCGTTTGTAAAAGCTATTGAGCTTAATTCCAATTCTTGTATTAGCTTCCTTGTAAGTCTTTAGACACTTTAAAACTCAAATCATCTTGTAATCTTTTGAGTGTTGAGCGAAATCCTGAAAATCTAGTGTAAAAGGCAAAATCCCAAAGAAACTACAAGTTTTAAGAGCTTTGATCGTAAACTTGATTATAATGGAACACTAAATTGAGGATTTAGGAGAAATTGATTGTGGTGTCCTTATGTTGATGTTGTTCTATTAGGCTCGCAACCTTAGGGAAGATGATAAGGGTAAGCCAAATTGGAGAAAAGGAGTCACCACTTGGTTTTAGGTGTTATCAAGACCACAAATGAAAAGCATTTCTTCCTCTAGAAAATGAGTGGTAGTTGTATCCTTGGCAGTGCACGGGCTGCTTTGACTAGTTAGAGATCTAGGAAAGGAAAATGGGTACAAATTGTGGAAGGTGTTAGGCACCCCAACTCGCTTGGCCATCACAACCAGCTTCCACTAAAGGTTTTAATAACAAAAAAAAGAACTTGGATATACTTTTAATGAATGAACGGTTTATATATATAACATTACATGAGATATATAAAAATTAACAAGATAAATATTCACACAAAAGCCACACTAATCCTAAAGAAAGCAAAGGAGAAATAAGTCCACTAAACAACCTAGCAAATATAAGTGTGCAAACCATTGAAAGGTAAATGTGTTCATACAAGTATCCATCTAACATCCTAAAAATAAAGGGCAAGAGAAATTATTATAACTCATCAATTTATATATGGCATATACTAAAGAAAGGGAAGGAGAAATGATCCTTGATTGTTTAAATGTTTTAAGGGTCATCATAGCCTTTGGCCTTTTTTTGGGCAAAACATGTAAGGCCCATTTGCCTTAGCATATTCATAAGTCTTATTGGGCTTATGACATCCAATTCTCCATAGGGAATCCTATATGGTTAGCTTTAAACAAACAATTTAAATCCAATATGCATAGTAAAATGCAAAGCAACTATTATATAAACAAGGTATGCTTTCATCAACCCATCTTAAACATTGTGTTCAAACTCGTGTGCATGCAATTATTCAAAATTTTAAATGAAAAATAGTAGCTAATTTACATGATTTGATCATATAACTTTTATTCAAAAGCAACTAAAGTGTGCTAACATTATTTCATATACTAAACATATATAATAACATATTTTAATATTAAAACATATTATTTAACTTAATAAATTTAACAAGACAATAACTAATCACCGTGAATATGAACTTATAAAAGCAACTAATAAGTATTTTAAGCATGCCAATGCCATCACGAAAGTTAATTAGGTAATTAATATGTTTTAGCCCTAAACTAAGCAATTAGCCTAACTAACCATTTAGACAATAACATAATGATATGTGCAACTTATTAAACATCTTACAAGATTCAAATATGATTTAAATGCATATACATAATATTTCTAAGCATAAACTCGAGTGTAAGAATTGAACAAGCATATAAAGAAGTAAGTAAAGAACTAAAAACAACAATCAGAGGCAAGAAAGAGGGTATCAGAGCCATGTGACCCTTGTTAGGGCCATACGGCCTTTATTAGGGCTATCTGGCCTTTCCTAGAGCCATATGGCCTTGAGGCATGAGGACTAGGATTGTTTTGCACAATTACACTAAGTCATAGCCAATTACAAGGCTTTAAGGTTTTTTCTTTTTATATACAAAAGGGTCCTAAAACATGCATATTTCTATGTTTAAACTAATTTTGAGTGTGTGCAAGTAAGATTTGAATATGGCAGTAGCTTGCCATAAAGGTTGAAGATGGTTTATTGCCATTCAATGAAAAAGCAAATCTAGGATTTGGTTTAATTAAATATGGCATAATGAAACAAGAATATAAAACTATCATATTATAACAATCAAAACTAAATTAATTTCATATACCTATTTTTCATGAATACGAGATATTCTACATCATAAACCAAATAATTAAGTCATAGACACATGCATACCATTATTTAACCTAATTAACTAAACTTGTATAACGAACATCATGATCATATGCATTATCTAGAAACTATTGCTATATATCAGTATAATCTCCCAAAGGTCTCACATTATAATATTCAAAGAATCAATATATCAAACAAAGATCTAACTAAAGCACAAAAAGTTTGTCAAGTAGCCTTTAGGCTTAACTCTTACTTTCAATTGTGATAATTGTGATATAGGTTTGGATGTCGTGATGTAAAAAGAATTCCTTACTTTGTAGAGATGGCTTTGGTATGAAAAAAAAGGGAAGTAAATTTAACTTACGAAAATCTTTCTTCTTTAATGGAACACACACCAAGAAAGAGTTCTTGATTGTGTTCTAATAAGAAGTTTTGAAAGAAAACATTTAAATTGATTTTAGTTCTTCAAAGAAAGCAATTTTACTATGAAGTAAAGAAAAAACTTATAGCAATAAGAGTTCTAGAAAAGATCCAAAAAAAAAAGTCTAGGAAAGTCCCCTTCTACAAAACATCAAAAGAGGTATTTATAGGAAAAAACCTAAGGAAAAGCTCCTAAAATGGCAAAGTATTTGGTATACAAGTCAAGTACTTCCTATTTGATTAAAATGAGTTTTAAATCAGTTTAAAACCTTCCAAAATAACAAAATGAAAAGCTTCCCAAATAGGTTGGAGGTTAGTTGTAAGCTAAGAAACTTCCTCTTTAGTTAGAATAAGCTTCTAATTTTGCATGAAAAGTAAATAGAAACATATTTGAAGACTTCTCATTTTGTTTAATGCTAAAAGGGAATAAGATAAAGATTAAAAAAAAAAAGGGCAAGAAAATAGGCATAGAAAGCCCTAAAAAGGAAGAAAATCATACGGAGAAGTGGTAGAACAAGCCCATGGCCTACAAACTAGGCCACCAAGCCTAGGCAGAGACATATGGCCCTAAATAGGGCTAGATGGCTCTGGCTTGTACGGGCCCATCGACTCCTCCTTAAGCTCATGCAACCTATTCTTTTCTTAGGCCTCTAAACTTGACTTGAAACCATTTTAAGCTTATTTAAAACCTAAAAAAAATGAAACATAAACCAACCCATATCCTCCATTGCTACTTATAGAAGCCTTGAAACCTCACTAATCCATTTTTTTTTTAATGTAAAAAGCTATTTTATACATACTTTCATCAAACTCATTTTCTCTAAACCAATCTTCTTTTAGCAAAGAATTTTCTTTAACGTTTTAATATCCAATGTCTCATCATTAGGCTTTGGCTTAAACTCAGGTGCGCTAAAATTAAGTGTTTATATGGATGTAGGAGAAGAGTTTGCTCTGAATCATTATAAATATATGTTGAGAATTCTCTATCTCTTACTGTGTTTATTTTAATTGCATTGAATTTTGATAATAAATTGCATTTAGGATGAATTTGCATTAGAAATCTTCAATCTCCTATTTACTCTCCCTTAGTCTAGGAGCTTAACCATATAAGGTTTGATAGCTGGTATCAAAACTTATACTCTTGATTGCATAAAATCTAATGATTTCAAGAGCTAACAATCCATTATAGCAGGTTCATCAAAGACTCCTTTTCAGAGGTATATAATCAATGGAAGGTAAAGTTGGGGTTCTATACGAGGTCTAATGACATGACCTTTGCAATGTTGTAGAGAATGATCCATTTGTTCTAATGTAGGAAGATTTAAACAAGCCTAAGGATCTTTCCAAATACACCATCGATTACAAGAAGAAATTAGCATTGAATAACAAGCCTGTGGATTTGCTATTTTTTGCACTTGACAAAACCAAATTTAATAAGTTTTTGGCTTGTGAAACAATAAAGGATATATGGAATGTGTTGAAGATGACTCACGAAGACACGAGCCAAGTGAAAGTCTCCAACTTGAACATACTTACCATAAGTTTTAAAAATTTTGCCATAAAAGATGATGAGATAGAGTTGAAAATGTATAAAAGATTCACTACTATAGTGAATAATACTAAAGGCCTTGAAAAGACCTTCACTCAAGAAGAGCTAATCACTAAGCTTTTGTGGTCTTTGCTGGAGAGTTATGATTCAATGGTGGATGCAAAAGATGAATCTAAGAATTTGGGTTCATTCACCTTAGAAGAATTGTCTGGGAATCTAATCATATATGAAATGAAGAAAAATAAGAGGCAAAAGGCAAAAAGAAAGGAAAAAGAAAGTACCTTCAACAAAGAGAGATTTGTTGCTTTAAAGGCTTCAATTGAGGAAAAGAATGAATCCTCAAGTGAAGATGATGAGCAAGAGATATGCTACTTCTTGCTAAAAGGTTTCGCAAGTTCAATAAGTTCATCTCTAAAGACAAGTACAAAAGGAAAAGTTTTGTCAAAAATAAGAGAAAGCAAGTAAAAGAATACAACACTAACATTATTTGCTATGAATACAAGAAAACCAATTCACATAAGGTAAGAATGTCTCCTTCTTAAACATAAAAAAAAAGAAGGACAAAAGAAAAAGAATACACAAAGAAGGATAAAGTATTTGCAACTTAGAGTGGGAGTGACATTTAAAGTGATAGAGAGCCATTAAAGGATGAAGAGTATGAAAAAGCTCATCCATGCTTTCTGGCTTAAGAAAGTAAACAAGAAGATAATGAGTTAAATTCTAAATCTTATAATTTTGATGGATTGCAAAATATATCTAATGGCTTAATGGAGAATTTTATAAATGTGATAAGAAAAACCTTTTTTTAAGAGAAACTTGTGTTGTTTGAAGCATGATCATGAAAAAAGCATTGCATGAGCCAAAACTTGATGAAACTTTGAGAGAAAAGGAAATCCTTTCATCACAATTAAATAATTTTTGAAATGCTTTTGAGAAACTCTCTAATAAGAATGAAAGAGTCAAGAGTGACCTAAAAGACTCAAAAGAGCTTTTGAGACAGTTTACCATTGGTAGCAAAACTCTCAGAGTATTTGATAAAGCGAGTTTAGGATACAAAGTTGATTTCAAATTAAAAAAAAGTTGATTCTTTCTTTAAGAAAAGAATCTTTAACCCTAAAAATTTAACAAAATGCTCCTATTGTCACTATTATGGTCAGAAATTACATAGTTGTCTAATTAGACTTAAGAAACCATACACTATTAGGAAGGTTTGAATTCTAAAAGAATCAAAACCCACTACTAAAAGTGTTTAAGTTCCTTAAAGTATTAACAATTATGAACCTAAAGTCAAAAAGGTACGAATAAATGTATGAAGACTCTTGTTTTTTAGGGATGCTCAAAAGAAAGAAGCAAGTGAGTGCTTAATAATGGTTGCTCAAAGCATAAGATGAGTAATAAAGCACAACTCACAAAGTTGAAGATTAATATTAGAGAAATTTAAAGTATTGGAGATAATTCCAAAAGAAAATTATTGGGGTTGATTTGATTACACCAAGAAACAATTCTTTTTATATAAGGGGAGAACTATTTATGATTGATATCTCAAGTATAATTTAGATGAAAAATATAATGGTCAGTGCTTAATTGTCTTATTTGTGCATTTACTGTGTGTTTGCATAAATTGAGAGCTAAGTGATGAAATTTCATAAATTTTGGTCACTTTAACTTTAATTCATATCAGTTGATTACCTAAAATTGTGTCATGAATGTTTGAATAAGAACCTAATGAGCTAAGTATTTGAAATTTCAAAAACTTGTAACTTGTCACACCTGTCCTCAATTTACATCTTCACACTTGCTAGCTAGTGAGTTCTTTTTAACAAGACATTTGACCGAGGCACGACGGTCCTAGGATATGGGTAGGTTTAAAGCTACCAATTACCTCGTATAAGCCCTTATGTGCCCAAGTTGAATCTCCTAAACTTCATGTTCAACTAAGCGAAGGATATTGTAGGCAAAGGTAAATCTTCCTCTTTTTATTCATTTGAACCACTTCATTACATAAATACTTCCTTTACATTCTATTATGTTTCTAATACAGTTCACCGTGAACTATAAGTAAAATTTAAAATTAACATTCTAATCTATGCCTTATTTTTATCACTAAATGCCTTTCCTAGTCATAAATTGCCAGAGCCTCTTTACTAGATCTAAAAGTCATAACACCCTTCTTCTTCATAAACATTTTCAAACCTACCTGAAAACTTTTAAGCTAAATCCTGAAATCCATAGATGATATCATGAGCTATTAACTTAGTAAAATCATAAGAATGCATGGCGAATAGAAATATTACATTCAATCATTAGAATATCGCAGGAAAATCATAATATCATATATTCTATTAGATAAATTGATAGAAACATGCATTTCTGAGTTGTGTATAAATTTTTCACATCATCATGAACCTCTCTTTCCTTTAACCATTAAAAATTCAATTGGTGGAATGAACCACTAACCTAAAAGTCTCCGTCATTTGTAACACCATCGTATACCATTGCTGTATAAGTAATAAACAATTGAAGGCATATTAGAGTGAACTCATATGCTTTTTATGACAATCATAGATTGTTACATACCCAAGAAACATTATTGCATGCCTATATAATTACATTTGACTTCATTTTTAGATCCAGTTAATCAATTTACCAGTGCATTAGATTTAATGAATATCCTTATAATTGGGCGTTCTATCAATTTAATGTTCATTGTACTCATATACATATGGTAGTAAAACATTTACAGAAACTTTTCATAATATTTCATTCATAAAGTTAGTCAATGACTTTAATAAATGTTTGAACTTTCTAATTTGCTTTAATTTTTTCTGATTCATTTTTGAATGGGACATCTAAAAAAGGAAAATAAGAAAAAAAATTAAGAAAAGGGCAAAAGAAACAATTAATTATGGCATAAAAAAAATCACCACATTAACTGTTCTGCATTGGAACACAAAGACTTGGTAGAGATAGATTCAAGCATTGGAGTTCACAAGATCAAGACCTATAGACACACGAAGCCTATCCAACAGAAGTTGCGAAGAGTAGATCAGAGGGCATCATGACTAGTAGAAGGCCATTGATGAAAAGAGAATGGATGCTCTATACAAAATTGAGAGCTATCAATAGAGACTTACCGAGCACTTTAGCAAGAAGGTGAATGATAAGTGTTTGCAAGAATGAAAAAATTGAAGCTTTTGTTCATGATCCGAGAGGAAAGTTTAGACCAAATTAGGCTAGATCGTACATGCTCAAAAAGATTATATCCAACGGAGGTGCTATCTTCATGAACGTGGACAAAAGCGAATTCTTCCATCTTAGCAACCTAGATCAGTTGAAGCGATATATCATCCAAAGATGACATCTACATTTTATTTTTGTTTTTTATCCATCTGCATCAGAACTATGTGGACCTAATTCTTTCTAAAAGAAATGACTGACAGAAAAGTGATATAAAGAATATGTAGGCAGCTTGACTCTGGTGCGATCCAAATTATAATATAAAATATTTTATTTGTATCGCATTCTCATTTTTTCTGTGCCTAATACATTATTCACTTAATTCTTTTTCCTAAAAAAAAAAGACAAAAAAGAAGAAAAAAGAAGAAGAAAAAGAATACTCACTAAGCTGAAAATCCAAAAAGGGGGCTTAGGCAGAAATTAGAGTAAAAATAAAAGATATATTATTTAATGGTAATCAAATTTTACAAAATATAAACCCATCATTATGACAAAAAAGATAGTTCTTTCAATGTCATCTATAGCTTATTATGTGTCGTGTAGTCCTATCAAACTATTAGTTTCTTAAATAGAAAGCAAAAAAGGTTATGTCTAAAGTCATGGTTTAGCCAGTCTTCCTTTACCTCTTAAGGTGCACATCTCTCATGTCCTTTTTAGAATCAGAGGCTGCCATAATCTCCTCAAATGTGCACACCCTTCCTCTAAATCTTTGTAGCTCTCTCTACTACAGCAGTAGAAATACCAACAGAATTAGAACTACTCACCACAGCAGTATCAAAAACCCTTTCTTGAGTATCAGCAGTGTTGACACTGCACTAAAAAATCCTCATCTACAGTTCAGAAACTGTAGTACACCTTTTTGCCCTAACTATAACAGTCATTCTCTGAACCACTACTGTAATATCACCCTATTCCTTACCACAGTCACAGTCTCCTTTGTTACTGCTATCGCAGTTTGAGTCACTGTTACAGTCTGTGGTGCTGCACCTCCTATAGATCCTTGAGTCTCCTTCAAAGATTAGGTCACCCCTTTGTCTATGTTGCAATTCTTTCATCACTAATGGTTTCTCTTATAATCCATCCTTCCTCAACTACGTCATCCTCTGTTACCCTCAGTAAGGTAGTCTGGTACTCTATCTCAACTAGCTAAACCACTTATCATACCTCTATGTGGTCCTAAGTGAAATTCCAAAATCAAAAACATGATACCTCCTAAGCTAGCTACCTTTAATAACTCTGGCAATGGGAGCTATGATTTGTGCAGACTCCAAGAAGGGAACAGATGGGCGAACATCCTAAGTCTACCTTAAAACCCTCATCCCTTGGTGGAAAATCATTCAAACTAAACCTAACAAGTAAACCACTTGATAACCATGGCTTTCAGTCATGAAAGATCCAATCCCTTACCATTGGCAGTGCTAAAATATGTCCTCTGGGACAAGCTACAAGTAACCCTATCTAATCTTTAACTAAGTGTCAATAAGGCATATTGAGACTGAAAAGTAGGGGCCACTCGAAAATTAGCCACACTTACAAAACAACCTAAAATCTAAAATCAGACACTCACAAACAAAGCACCCCTAACAGAAAGAGTAAGAACAGATAAATTTTTCTCACCTGAAAAATAACAGGAGCGACAATCCATTTCTCTAAACCCCGAACAAAACAATAGAGACTCATTCGTATCTTTGTCAGCACAGCTCTAATCACAAAACACCTTTGTTTCATCTGTCACTCTAGCATCATCCCAATTAATAGACTCGTGAAATAGGTATCTGACTCTTAAACATAAAACGAAGGCCTTCATTTTGAGTCTCCGTCCCCCATATTTCCCTGGTCACTAGGATCATAGAACTTCTCAATCACAGCAGTCAAATTCACCTAACCATCACCAATCACCATTTGGCTTACAAAATCTTAAGGTAAGTCCTCTTAAAAAATTCAAGATATGCCAAACTTTGAGCTCTGACATTACCAAAGCTACCTCAGGGTCGCAACCAAGCCATAGTACTAAACTCCTCAAGAATAGGCACAGCTCCTTGCAATACCAAAATAGAAAAATCTGGCCACTAGATCCCAAAACCTAAAGCAAGCCTTTAGAAAAATCTCAATCCACTCAAACTCCTTATAATGCCACCATGGTAATTATTCCATTCTAACCTAAGTTGAGTTTCTTAACCTTGTTAAGTTTCTCAGTACATAAATACATGGACAAAAAAGTCACATGAAAAATTGCATTTACAAAGCAAATGCATGAATCCAACCACTTGTATCCATACATTCATCCATTACGTGCATCAATACAAATTATTCATGGCATAGAAATTAAACAAAAAGTCCATGAATTTTGAAATATGCACATATAAACATATATCATTTGTGCACTAATACCTATGCAATCATTTGCAATCATTCACTATCATGCATAAGCCGAGCTAATAGCCTCTCCTAAAGCTGACCGATACTTTCTCGAAGCTGACTAACACCTCTTAAAGTTGACCAATGCTTCTTTAAAGCTAAATGATATCTTTCCAGATCTAATGGACGAAGGATGACTTTCAAAGTCTCTTTAATCCAAGCAAAGTTTCTTCAAGCCTTTCACAGGGCCCAACCCTTCACTTTTAGAAGCCTTAGTTTCCTTGGTGTGACCAAAATCTTGAACTGACTCATTATAGGCTGAGACTTTCCTCCTACCAATATCTCTTTAAAATCTCTCAAGCTATCTCGCTATAGGTCCAGGCTCTCCTTTTAGCAAAATCTTGTCAGAATCTCTCAAGCTGACTCACTATAGGCTAAGGCTCTTCTCCTACTAAAATCTTTTTAAAATCTATCGAGCCGACTCGTCATTGGCCAAGGCTCTCCTCCTATCAAAATCTTTTTAGAATCTATCGGGCTCTCCTCCTACCAAAATCTTTTCAGAATCTCTCAAGCCAACTGGCTATAGGCCAGGCTCTCCTTTTACTAAAATTTTGTTAGAATCTCTCTAGCTAACTCTCCATAGGCTGAGGCTCTCCTACTAAAATCTTTTTAGAATCTCTTAAGCAGACTTGCTATAGACTGAGGCTCTACTTTTATTAAAATCTTGTCAGAATCTTTTGAGCCAACTCGCCATAGGTCTAGGCTCTCATTTCACTAAATTACCTTTTCCAAAATCCTCTTCAACCCATAAATATCTAGAAATGATAATCTAGATATCTATGTGGTTCCACTTTCCATATCTTTTACCCAAATTCACCAATTCACCTAAAAATATTAGTCACCAGCCTAGATATCCCTTTGGTCCATTTTCTCACTTCCATTTATCAACCACATTTTTCAACCATAAATGTTTAAGAACGATTGCTTAAACATCCTTGTAGTTCTTTTTATTTTCTTCCTTTTTCGACCATGTCTCTCAACCATAAATATCCAAATACTTACCTAGACATCTCTTTGGCTCCTTATACCATCTCAACTCTTGGGTTCATTATCATCAGAATTGTCTGATAGATAAGACAATTTTAATAAGGGAGCAATTATGAATTCTTAATTTTGCACTCTCATCATCTAGTCGCACCTATTAAGTTTAACGCGCTATGCAGAGCCGTTACGGCGGTCTCGCTAGCTAGTTACCTTCAATTACATTGCTACCCAGACATTCAAATTTTTCTAAATATCAAACCAACAACCAATCTCTAAAAAAAAAAGAATTACAGCCATGTCAGCTGTCGCCAGAACAGCTTGTGGCATCACCTGTTATTTAGGCGGCATCTCCAGCCCCTCCATTGGCATGGCCCCCACTACTCTTCCTGCAGTTTTCAAAATGCTCCTAATATGATTTTTCAGCATTTTTTCAGCCTACTATTTATGTCTTTTCACATTTTCACTTTCCAAACTACCCTTACCACTTTTTCTATAAATACCTCCCTCTATTTTTCCATTCTTCTCACTCCTTGAGTTAAGGTTGATAGCTATCATCTAATTTCTTTTTTCTTCTCCCTTCAACCACTCTTTAATTAATTAATTATCTTACCCTAACTAAGTTAATTAATCTTTTTAATTAACTAAAACTCTTTTTCAAATTAAAATTAATCACTTAATTAATTAATTAATCACTTTTTAAAAAATCATATTAATCCTTTTTTTAATTCACTCTTCTTACAAATTAATTAATTAATCATTTAACTTAATTAATCCATCCATCCATTTCATCATATCAATTAGTTAATTAATTATTTTAATTAATTAATTAATCTCCCAATCAATCCAATCACCCAGCTCCGATAAAACATAACTTTATTCCGGTAAAATACTCTATCCGTCAAAAGCAAAAGTATTAGCCTTTCCTTCTCACCCATAAACCTAAATCAAATCAATCAATCAATCCCTTAATCCCTCCACTTAATTGTAGAATGAACTACATGGGTTTTGATCCCCATTCAATAGGATACGTAGGCAAGTTTAGAATTTAAATCCAAACCATAAATCCAAATCCAATCAATCCCTATTCCCCTTTTTAATTAATTTATATAATTATTTTAATTTGAATTAAGGAGCAACTATGGGGTTCCCCTAAAATCCATAAGGACTAAAGGGAATACTCTCCTTAATTTGTGGATGTTTTATTTTGCTTTTCTCCATGCACTCATACCATGCTTATGCATTAATCATGATATTATAATTGTCATATAATATTTTCCATTCATGAAATTGATTTTTAAAGTCAAATTAAACCTGAGAGCCAAATTTAGATTATTTACCTAAAAACCTAATCCTTGAGCTCAACATGGTTCAAGACTAGTGATTTTTATTTTTGGGTAAACTAATTGCAAAATTAATAAATTGGAGTCACAAATTGGATTTTTCTTTAATTTTTCTATTTAAAATAAATTAGGATGATAACTCCTGAATCATTTTCAAAATCAAAAATCAATTTTCCAAACGGTAGCAGTTTTAATCATGAGCACTAAAATCCATTTTATGATCTCCTCAAAAATCGCTCGCCTTTCCTTAAGGCAAATTTCTCTTAAGCGAGTGAGGGGTATTTGGGTAAAGTCTCACATCACCTTGTCTCAAACCCCTCCTAGGTCTGAAAAATTTTGTGGGGGATCCATTAATCAAAAGTTGAAATTAAACTGAGGTAATGCATTCCATTATTAATTTAACCCATTGATGGCTGAACCCCATCTTCTCTATTAATACCTTTAAGAAGGTCCAATTAACCCTATCATAAGCTTTAAGCATGTCAAGCTTAATAGTCATTGTCTCACTCATCTTTTACTTCTTGATTTTAAGGCTATAGAGGACTTCATGAGCAACTATAGTGTTGTCTTAGATACTCCTCTAGGAGACACAAGCAGAGTGAAATGGAGAAATTATATCATTTAGCCAAGGCTTTAATCTATTCACCATTACTTTAAAAATTACCTTATAGAGAAAGTTGCAGCAACTAATTAGTCAATAGTCCTTCAATGACTATGGTTGATTTTTTGGCACAAGAGTAATGCTAGTTTTGTTTAGGTTCCTAGGGAGCCTTTGAGTTTTGAACACTATTTGCACCAAATGAAAAATATCATGTTTAATATTCTGTAAATATGTTAATAAAACAAACTTGAAAGCCCATCGAGATTAGGAGCCTTAGTTGCCCTAGGTCAAACATATCATTTTCTACCTCTTGGAATGATATTTCTTTTACTAAATATGATTCATTTCTTGAGATACCAGTACTAGAATGTTGTTGCCCACTTCCTGCATCACCATCTATTCATGTCTGAAAAGTTGTTTGAAATAAGCAATGCCTCTTTTGCAATTCTATCCTCACCTTCAATCCAACTGCCTTAGCATCCTTCTTTGACAGTTGGTTCCTATTCTTCTCTAAATAGTGGCTAAATGAAAAAATTTTGTATTTTGATCCCCAATTTTAATCTACTCCAAATGAGCTTTTTGATGCCAATATACTTCTTCTTAGTTATACATGGACTGTAATTCTCAAAGCATGGACTATAATTCTTAAAGCAAGCCCTGTTCTAATTCTTTCATCTCTATTGTATAGTCTTTAAGTGGATGGCTTCCAACTATTCTTTAATCTCTATTATTGTTCTCTTGGCATTCCCAAATTTCCCCTTACTCTAATTGATCAGAGCTCTTCTTGTGTTTTCAATTTTTTGCATAATTGGATATCTTGCTACTCCCATAGCTACCTCCTGCCATGCTTCTCACACTATAGCTTTAAACTCATCATTATGTACCTAGCGGTTATCCATACAAAACCTATGCTTTATCTTCTTTATAGTTGGATTCATCTGGACAATAATGGGCCAGTGATCGAAAAAACTATCATGAGTAACTTTAGCAAACTTAAAACATTGCCACTATTCAACATTTGCCAAGGTCCTGTCCAATCTAGCCATTATATTCTCTTCTCCTGTTTGTTTGTTTGACCATATATAATGGCCACCTTTGAAATCTAAATCATATAGTTTTCACTTCACCAAAAAATCTCCAAATGTAGAAGCTTGACTCCAGGAAATTGGATTACCACATTTTTTATCACCTGAAATATTACAAAAATTATATCACCTAAACACAACCAAGGAATTTCACCTCCTACGTCCAACTTGAAGGAATATTGGATGCAAATTAAGCGAAAGCAATATGGTGGGTGAAATTTCAAACAATTTAAAATTTCACTTTCACCCAAATGAGTCTAATAATTATTCAAGCAATATACTAATTAGTGTGTAAAACACATAAAAAAGAAAGAAGATCAAGTGGTAATCATATTACCTTTTGAGCCTATGAACTTTAATTCTTTTCCTCTCCAAAAGGTCCCTAAATGTTGAGCCTCTAGATATTCTTAGATATTCTTGATTCTCTCTCTTGGTAGCCCAATTGAATACAAGATCTTTTAACACAAATCCTTGGTGATTTGATTTCTTCTTATTGCTATAGATTGATCTTTTCAATACAAGAAACCTTTGTTCTTTCACAAAGAACAAAGAACAAAAAATATAATGAACACTTTTTCTTTTTCTTTTCTCTCAAGACTTAGTTGCTAAGGTTTCTCTATCAAAGATGTGCATAAAAGCATCCTAATTTAACAACGTCATTTGCCTTTTACAGCCAACAACTATGTTGAATATTAGAGGACAAATTAGATATTTAATTTGCTTTATGCTTTGGGGTTAAATAGAAAAGACCATATTACCCTTTATGGTTCTATGATTATTTCAATTAAACCTTAAATAATGAAAATACTATTTTGACTTTGGTAGACTTTCTTTAATCCCTAAACTCATCATATGGGCTTTCGGGTTATAGAAATTCTCTAACCCCTAAATTACCTTTTTTCATTTCTCAAATGGGCTTGGGCTATTTAGAGTTTTGTTCAAAACTCAAAATTAATTTTTTTAACTCATCCATAGTTTTTATTAATTTAATCCTTCTCATTTATATCATATATAAATTAGGATTTAATTAATAAGAAATCATTTTGGATTTAAACTTCAAGACATGCTATGATATTTGTAAATTTAGTTACAAGTTCAATCCTTTTACCATTAATCAATTAATTAGACACTTTAATTAATTATAATGGTAAACTTTTTATTCTTGGAAGGTGAATATTTTTGGGTGTGTGACTTTCTAAGTTTATGTCTAATTAGCAATGTGATTAAGAAAACACTTTTCTTTATTAATGTGAAATTTCTATTTCACCCTTAGTCCCATAAGTCATGAGTGACGCCTAGCATTAAATATCATGACTATTTAATTAGAATGAATATGAATGTTTAATTACTTATTCATTTTGTGGACCATTGATCATAATCAATGTACACTAAAATCCCTTCATTACAAAATCTCAATCTTAGCTAGGGTCATGGATTTGTCAAACCCTAATATACTTCAATCATATGTCTATATCTCGATTCTAATTCTTGATAAATTCGATTTCTACTAGAAACCCTTTCTAGTGAATCTTTACTACCTTGGCCAAGGATTTAATTATCAAGAATAATCAGATAGCATAGGATTTCTTCCTTGTTTATTCAAGTTAATGAATTCTCTCTTGGCGATCACTTACCTCCATACAAAATGAGTTAGAACTATCACATATCATATACCAATACTTGAATATCATTAATATGTAAGTAGTAATAAATTCTACCTACTGATGAATGAGATATAGTATCCCTCAAGTCAAAAGACTATATGTATAATTATGATCTAGATGATGATTTATTGACAAGCAATAAAACTCCATGTAATCATCATCTAACGTCACAGTTTAACTATTCATCAAATAAATATCCACATATTTATATCGACAACATTTATCAAACAGTATGATGCTCACTGTCTCTATAATCATAAGTATCACATACTGATTATAGATTATAAATAGAGATAATGGTCTTCCGAAATTAATGATGCTCAGTCATTAATCCTATGACCATGAACATTTCAAAGTATTTGTTTAAGATGATCTGCCATCCATATTCTCAACACTTGAGAATAGATCCTCTTTTGAAAAATACTTATGGACTTTAAATATATATTAGATACAATGGAACAATTTCATTTATAAACATATATTTTATTGCCATTTAGGGATAATGTTTTACATTTACATAACTTATACATAGCTTTACAACATACCCTCTAACAATCAGCCCACATGTGTAGTACTTTCTCCTTCAACTCCTTTATGGGACTTCCTTAGCAGCAAGTGAGATGTTAGGGCTCTTCCTATCCAATCTAGCAATCAATAAAATGTTTATTTACTTGAATGATATTCAACTTCACATCACATCTCTACTATAATGCTAAAAACCCCCGATTTACCCACTGGAGCCACACAACAAAATTCCTCGTAACCCAACCTCCTCTATTACTTTTCCACGTAACCCTCTTTCTTCGTGGTTTCCATAAGAAAAACCAAACATGGGCAATATTTATTTATGAGCTCCCTAAGGGCTCTAACTGCCAAGGATTACCCAAAACCTTGGCAGTTCTAGGCTAATATATTCATTGCTCCACTTGTGGCTTTAGGCTAGCCGCCAAAGCCTCAGAAGAAGAAAATGAAGCCATGCCCTCCTTTTCTTGATTTTGAATAATAGACACTAAACTCTCCTGAATCTCTAAACCATCTTCATTGTTCCTCTTAACCTCTTCAATTCTAGTAGCCCCTACTCCTTCTCTAGCCAGCTGTTTAATTTTATTTTTTCTCTAGCGAGTCATAATGACCTTCTTCTTATCATTATCCATAGGGCTTGGACAATAAACTTTTTAGTGACAATCCTCCCTCCTCCATTTAGCCCATATTGGAGTTATTAGAATATAAAGGCCCAGAATAACCTACCTAAGTAGCTTTCCCATTCATTAGGCCTTCTCTATCTTTAAGAATTTTGTTTGCTAATAGGGCCTTAGTAATAGGCCCACCTTTAGAGATCTCTAGCCTTTTACCTCCTAAATAATCATTGTTCCCCCTATCTTCCTTTCACCTTCTCTTTCTTTCCTTTGAAAACAGCTAACGTATTGAGGAAAAGCTGGTTTTGATCTAACTATCCCTCCAACCTTCTTGATTTGACTATTCACTCTACCATCATAAAAATGCAAAATTGGCTCTAAAGCATGCTCCTTTCCACAATCCTAAAGCCACCTAGAATTGCTTTTCTTCCCTTCTAACAACTGAAGAGGGAATGCTATGACCTCATCTTTTTTTCTATTTGCATAAAATGAAAAGAGATAGAGAAGACAATGTTCTCTAAGCCAAGCGTAGAAAATACAATGTCCTTTAAACCAAGTATTGAAGCTTTTTTTAGAATTAACTAGTCCCCTATTCAATTTTTCGAGCATCAGCTCACTAGAAAGCCCACGTGGCATCATCATCATAATTTTTTAATATTAGTTCACGTGATTCTAGATGCCTCATCAGATATCCTTTAGTTGGATTTATCTTTCCTAAACATGCATGTTGCCCTAAGTCATGATTCCCTTCCTTGTTACCTACCCAATATAAACATCCCTGCAAATTTCCTATATTAGTAAGTAGTCTATCACAATAATTTCCTCTACTCTCCTCTAGAACAACTAGAAAAGCTCTATCTTCATGCGCAGCTATTACAGGAAACAATTTACTATTTTGTTTATCACAAAAATGTCGATTCACCAAAGAACCAAAATTAGTTCTCATCTAAGGGCCATAATTTGGTATCCTTTCCCCTTTCAATTGGAGCCTAGCCATAAAAGCTACATCTAGACATCCTTTTGCTTCATGGCCTAAAACGCCACACATATAGCATGTTAGAGGAGGGAGTTCATAGTGAAACCTCACCCATTCTTCCTTACCTTGCTTGTTATTTTTGAAACCCTCTAACAAAGGGTTTTTGACATTAACAATAATCTTCATATGTAAATAATTACTCCAATTGAAAATGTTATCATATGTATAATTAACCTCCTCCACCCCAACAAATAAGTGATTTCTAATAAAAGTGGCATCTTTTGTCATTTGATTAAGAGGTAGCCCGTGAATTTGAACCCAAAGTCTTTCATGCTCAAGATCAATTTCCTACACCTTTCTATCTGGATACCATTCTTTAAGAAGTAGAAGATAGTTCTAGATAATCTACGGTTTACCCATAAGAATCCTCCTCTTATCCCTTTCATTACAAAAACACATTTTTAACTTCATTTTCTAATTCCAATTGCTTAACTTCAAAGTCTTCATCCTAGCTAAGATATTTTTGACTAGTTTCTGACTGTAAAAATTCTCTCCGATAATTCTTCCTATTAGTGCTATTTCAGTAACTCTAGTAGCTGATGATACATTAGTTGTTAGTTCTAGCGAATAAGATTTCCACTTTTAAAGGAAAGTTTCATCATAAGCTCCTGCTAAATTCATGCTTCCCCCATCTATAACTATAAATGAGATACTCTAAAAAACTAAACAGAAAGAGAAGAGTAACACACTCTAAAATAAATAAATAATAAATAACAAAACCCATTTTTTAAATTTTTTTCTTTTATTTTCTTTCTCTGATTTGACTTTCACCATCATCATAAATCACTATCAAGTAACCATAAGTTCATATGCTTCTTTAGATCTACTTCAAGATTCCAACTTAAACCATAAACCATAAATTTAGTTTTGTCTCACAAAATGAGTTAATTGCATTTTTTTTTTTAAAAAAGCACAAATTTAAATTAGTTATGCGCTTAAGAGGGAAAACCCTTTTTTTTTTATTTTAATTTTGTTGGGTTTTCACTTGGTTCAGATCCCTTTGGGAAAATTTTACAAGGCAAAGAGGAGTTTCAATCTTTCACCATAGGAAAACTCAACCTAGTTGAAGATGTAGATTTGGGTGTTCCCTTATTAGCACATGTTGCATCATACCCCTAATTAAAAAAAAAAAAAAAAAAAACTCTAGTTCAGTTTTAGAAGAGAAAAAGAGATTTTAAAATGATAATAATAAGAAGCTTCTAAAGCCTACTAAATGCCCCAACAGGTGCTTGACCAATATCTAAGAGTACCACTCAAGGTCAAAGGCAGAGGATCACCACCACTCAACTGTGGCAAGCTCCAACCCTAGTGTCGCCATTTGACCAACGCACATAGATCTCATGCGACTATGACATCACGATTAAGCTCTGAGAGTACCATTACCATTGCAACTCTGAGAGTACCATCGTCATTATGACTTCATCTTGGGTTTTTCACTGTTTGTGAATTGAGTTCCGTAAACGATGATCCATACTAGCAGATTCATTATTATGCTGTCACCAAACTTAGTTGTAGGTAGCCTTCTATTTTTTATTTACTTTTTTTTGGTTTTCATAATAATATAAAAAATAAAAAAATATAATAATATAAAATCAAAATAATAAAAATAATTATATTAATATATTAGGATTTCATTTGGAGGAGGAAAATGAAGATGGAGAAAGAAAGAGAAAAAGTTTTTATGTTGGGCTTTGAGTTTCATCCGCCCATGGAAAAAGGGTTTAGTTGGAAGAGCTTTACGTGGCACCTCATTTGATGTGACTTAACATTTAAAAATAGTTATTAGGACTCCACATGGACTTTCCGATGAGCTAATTGCCGAAAAACTGAATAAGAGACAACGATCGCGGCTAAATGAAAATTTGAGAATTTTTAAGCAACAAATCGAAGTAGAGGGACAACAATACATTATGAGGTAAAGTGTAAGAATAATGAATGCAATTTAGCTGACAAATGCCTATAATTCAAATTTTTTTCTAAAATACAATCGGTGATGTAAAATGCAATAACGTAATGGTTATTGCTGAAGTGTAATTTTTGTGTAAAATGAAAAAAGAAATAAAATGAATTAGCAAAACATTGCCATGTCTGTGGACAACCCTAAGCATTAAATCAACGAAATTAAAACTTTACTAGTTAAATCCTCCAAACATTATGACTTTTGCTTTCTATCAAAGGAAGAATACAAAAATTTGAAATAAATATAATGTACTATGATTTTAGACAAAAAGATAAAAGACAGATTTAAAATTTACTTAAACACTCATTTTGGTGTGCCAGATAAGTCAACAATGTTTTGTTGACTTCTTTTTTCCGTTTTATTAAAAAAAAAAAAAAATTTACACGTTAACTATGGCCAGCACATTTTTGCATTTTTTTTTGTAGGACCGTGTTTTAGAAAAAAAAAATTGAACTATAAATATTCACGTGAAAAATCTGTAAGAAATAAGCTAAAAATTATTAAAAGCTGTATTGTATCGTTTGAAAATTTTCAAGTAATTAGGCCAATCTATTATGTATTGGTCAAAGACATTCATTCAAGATTTTAATCCTAAAACTGCTATTTGCAATAACAAATGTCAAACTGGGCGTAACGGTGGTCATGGCAGTAACTTTCCATGTTAATATCACTTAAGTTGAAATCTACTAATAGCACCTCTTTTACAGAGAGGGGTTGAAGGAACAGAACTGGGTAAATTCCAGATTCATATATTGCTTCTAAATTCCATTAAGTAGCACCCCTCTTTATTGCTAACTCAACATGTGAATTCCAGATACACATATACATGGCTTCTAAATACAAGCGGGGAAGGGCGTCTGAGACGTACCGACAAATTTCAAGCTTTACAATTTTATAAGGTATATGATTTCACACTTGATGATGAAGAGATCAGAACACACAAATGGCATACAGCATAAATATGCCCCATAAAGCACATTTCAATCAATTCCTGATTATGAAGTTATTTCAGCGGAGGTATATTGATCCTTTTGCCCATTGCTCAATGATTACCTTCACACCCATAGAATGCGGATCAGCAAGTCATTGTTGCAAGTAGGCTGAATTCATATCCTCTGCCGGTTTCCAGATGATATTTTCTAATTTAGCACAGAAAATCTGGTAGAACTGCAATGAGAAGCTCACATGATAAAAGTAATTACATCAGATGCTACTGTTAATCAATCAAATTAAAATGATTAAGAAGAAACACATTAAGAGAATCAACCAATATTGAGTATGTATAAATCATGTATAAATCATATCAGATTCTATTAGACATCATCATTCTGTAAGTTACAGATCCTTCCAAGTCAATATATTAACAAAGTCCAACTTGGATGTATAATTGCGTGCACACAAATCATTGCTAATTATCTCACAAGATAGAAAAATGCGATGGGCAGTGAAATATGAAAAAATAATGATGTGTATCAACAATGGCAAGTTATATTTACCAGGACATTAAATAGAAAAGGAAAATCCCAAAGAGGTAATAACATAATATCCTGTCATGTTCAAAGCATTTACAGTTTTTTTTTGGTCACAAATGAAATCATTTCCGGTCCTTGATTGAGCATAATGACGAAGAAAAACCATACCAAAGTCCATGTCTTGTTTTCCCTGTACGTATCCTAATTGTTGAGTTGGAACTTCATTCAGTCAAGTTGTCCATACAACTCTACAACAAGCTCACCTAACAAAGTGATTAATGCTCATATATATAACATGACTTTCAATGTCAATTCAACACTTTTCCCCCAAGCTAGATGGCTTTTCACATCCAAATTGTATGCATATAGAATGTAAATCAATGGTCCTATGTTATAAATGCAGCACAGTTTGAAGATGACTGGAAAAAAATTCAGTAATATGATGCAACTACCTTGTGGTATTCAAGAGTCTCTCCGGCAGCCTTTCGAACATCTACCATGAAAAGTGATGGTGCAACTTCATAAACCTATGCACAAAAGAAAGATTTAGAAATGGTACTCAGTCTGAAATCAGTGGTGCCTCTGTCCTTACAAATTACATTAAGAGAGAAAGAGAGAAAGCATAATAGTATCTACAAAGTTACCTCTAAGACAACAGCAAATGGTCCAGTCTTATTTGCAGAGGTTCCTTCCAGCCTTGTCTGTATGAATAATTATTTATCGGAATCAATTAATATGATATGGAGATTTCATGGTTAGATAATTGCAGTATCTAACATATCAGCCAATTGTATTGGCCTCTATAGTGACTTTTTTTACAGGGAATTTTCTATTGTCCGAGTCACAACCAAATGGTTTGCATTGTCAATTCTTCGTTTGTATTTTTCCCTAGAGAAGAACTCTATCCACTTCTGTTATTAATTTGATGATGTCTAGCTTCTTAGAAAACAAAACGAAGATATGTTTTTTTTTTTTTTTTTTTTTTTTGCAAAAGGAATAGTTTCCTTGTGAATTCAGAATGGCAGAATCAAATCTATAGTAAATTACACGAAAAATATATCCATACACTAATCCAAAATCTTTTGTTATCAAGAAACAAGGCCAATAATGCACACAGATGCCTCCTGAAAATGCTAAGGCCACAAGCACATGCTACCTAAAACAAGTTTTATCTAAATCCATCAAAACATACTAGAAGAAAGAATACTAAAACCCAAAATTTTTAAAAAAATTCAATCATGTCCAAAATTCTCTCAACCTAAAATCCTAATGGTTTGTTTGGAAAACTCAGTTCAAAAATTCAATTCAATTAAATTCTATTAATAAGATTCAATCTAATTAATGATAGAATTTTTAAGTGATAAAATTCATTTGAATGTTATTGTTTGGAATAATTGAAAAGAATGTAATCGCTTTCTTATTCTACCCATGTATAAGAAGTCATATTTAATTTAAATGAGGGCATTTAGGGTTTTTAACAGTGAACTTCATTCAATGAATTGAATTCTTGCAAAATTTGTCCATTTTGGAATAATTTTATTTCTTTCAAAATGGTTATTTTTTCAACTCAACAAAATTGAATTATATTAGTTATACTTTTCCAAATTCGGGAATTGATAGAATTTCAATTGAATTAAATTCTTCCAAAAAATGAGTTTCCAGACGAGGGCTAAGTCATCAAGGAATCAAAAGAAATAAATTTTAATCTCTAATATGCTCCCTCAGGCCTCATGCAAAAAGCCCATTGGGTTTAAAAGCATGAATTCAGTGCAAGTCCACAACATACCTTACACATTTTATGGATTAATCATTAAAATCTTCAACTTTTCACATTGTTTCAGTTATGGCAATTTCTTTTAATATTATTAATTGTGCATTTCATTAGCTGTATCAACTATAGGCACCTTAATGATGTCCATTTGCAGATGTGAAAACCGAATGGCCTGCTAAGTAGGTAAAACTTTATTTGATTACATATTACAAGAACCTTTCCTTTTTTCATTTTCATTGCCTAAAACAGTAATTAGAATATCATGCCTTAGGGTTGGCAATTTCTAACACGACATTAATGAGTTTTGGTTGAGCATAAATGGGTTCGAATTATAAACAGTTCAACCAGTTTATGACAAGCTAAAAATAGGGTATAAACACATTAATCCACATAGACGGCAATTACACATTATAACTCAGTTAATAATATTTTCATATGTCATATATATAATATATGATTCATTTAAACATTTTGGGACTCTATTGTAAATCTTTTTTATCCTTAGAAATGTGCTTATGATAATTAATTCAAAAAGATAAAATACAAATGTAAATTCATAAGAAAAATATTAGTTAATGCTCTACAAATCTATTTATTTAATTAGGTTTAGTTTACCTATATATTTTAGTTAATGCTTTATATTTTAAAATTAAAATTCATTAAATTCCTCTTATTTCTTTCTAGGATAATAATATATTAAGGTTAAACATATGAACATACTGAAATTTATAATAAACTAAATGTTTATGTATCATAATTTCATCAAAATTTATTTCAATCCATATATTTAAATGGGTAAAGCATTTCATGCCCGTATGATAAAAATATCTAGATTAGGATTTGGAGATCTTAACACGATTGATGAAGAGGTCGGATTAGAGTTGACCATTTTAATGTTATACCGACACTTTGACACAGCACGACACGAATTGCCAGCTCTAATTCTAGATGATAAAATTCACTAATAGTTTTAAGTTTACCAAACTTATGCTTTCCTGGTTAGCTAAATTTACCTACCAGTGAGCCAACTAGTTTCCACATCCGTTATTAGAAAGGATTTAAGATTGAGCCCAGAAGGTGATGGCTACAGTACAGTTGACAAAACTGATGAAATAAATTGTCACAACTGGATAAAAAAATTAAAAGAATTCTACATGACTGGAAGAAAAAACACACACAAAGGTCTATACTTTTTTGGTCATTAGATTTTATTATAGTAGGCAAGCACTATTTTAATTGCATAGCTCCAAGCTAACAGGCTCTTACATCATGCTAATTTACTACTACTAGCTCCAAATGCTCAAGCCATCAGAAAAATAGCCAACAATTTAATGCATATGAAGCCTTCTAATTTTAAAAGAATAAATGCAAAAAGAAAAAAAAAAAAAAAAGCACATAACAGTTAGAATATCATTTAGGATAGAAATTCAGGCATGTAACAAGCCATACCTTGTAATTACGTGTATGAACCTTAAGACCCATCGATTGTGAAACAGCTTCAATCGTTGAAATTATAGTGTTTGCTGGCTTGCGAGACACAAAACGAGTTTGCCGTTTCACATAATCCTGCCAGCAGAAAAGATAAAAGAAATGCCATCAGCCAACAAACAGAGTTACTTTTGATAACCACAACAGTTATGAAGAGGCCAATTAGGGAGAAAAGGAGATTGCATCAACAATGGTGCAGAAATCACCAATAATATGTTAACAGATGGAAAGTTCAGGCGCTATGCAGTTCATCATATCACTCTTGATCATGCCTCCAATTTTTTTCCCCCTTAAATCGCGTTTATGTTACCCAGCATAATTTACAACTTCAAACTTGTGCTATCATCCACATATCTAAATTTTCAACAAACAGCACAAACAATTTGGTTTCTGAATCTATATTTTCTACTATTTGTCATTAAAACTAATAGATAATGCATAATCCATTATCCTGTCCAACCTCTCTCATAGTGGATATTTTAGCAAATATTAACTATTGTCAATGGCAAGGCTAAAAGCAAAATAAGTTAAACACTACCAAAAAAAAAAGTAACAGCTATTGCAGGAAAAACAGTGCAAAATCAGTATACCAGTTAGACTTCAGTCTTGTAATTGGCAAGTACAAAAAGGCTAGAACCCTAATTTAAGTCCTATCTGGAGGCTATAATACTAAACTAGACGCACGCGCACACACAGATATATATATATACCTGCCGCCTATCAAACAATGCTGATAAATTCAACCCCTGGGATAGTGTAATCATCTCAAAGGCATTCATCATCAAAGGACCCCCTTGACTGTTATTTTCTGACTGCTCTGCTACATAGTTGTCCTGCAAAGTGCCAACAATTACCAATCAGAAAAAGGTCTCTAATCCATCAGGCTGTATATAGGACACCCCGGAGAGGAGGAGTGAGGGAGGAGAGGGGAGGGGGGGGACCGGTGGTGGGGTAATTATCCAACTACGGAATTTGTAAACCTGCAGTATTATTTTAATACAGTAACAAGAAATGATGGCTAACCTCAATATCATCAAAGACTGCACGAACATCATCCAAATTCACTTCCTCTTCTTTATTAATTTTGACAGGCACATAGTTTTTCCGAAACCATGGATTCATTTTAATTTCTTCAATTTGTATACGCTGCATAAAGCACAACCAATTATGGAAAGGAGAAGCAAAGCATAAATAATTTCCCATTTCCTCAAGGTGTTGACAGCATGCATTAAACCCAGGCCAAACAATGATACTTTAGCAACATAGTTCCATTTTGGCAATATCTTTTGAAATCTTAATGAACACGAACAAGATGGCATGCAATAAAAGTTCCACTACTGAATTTGTTTCCTTTTTTCCTTTTTAGATGGTAAGTAAAATGATAGGTGTAGTGGCTACTTTTCCATGGATAGGGTCCTTTCGAGAAGAGGGAAGATGAAATTAATATATTTAATGGGATTAGTTTATGGATGTGTAAAAACGGAATGGAAATAAACTTCACAATTATTTCTTTATTAAAAAGAGGATAACTATGTCGATTTAAAATTTCACATAACTATTTGCTCTAGTCCTAACAAAATGACCTCTAGAAATATCGCTACCGAATATATCTATAACCTATAATATATATAAATGAATGGACAAGAGTGGCCTATGAATAGACAAAAACACCCTTACTGATTTTTTATATTCCCCAAATTACTAAAGTTTTCATAAAGTTTTTTTTAAATGAATCAAAGAAACTACATATTAACTAGAAGATTTACTAAATTCTTATTCTTATTAAACAAGGATTTGGTTAGACTTTCTCCTATTAATAATAATAACTTTAATCCTCACTATATATAAGTAGCTACTTGTGTTACCCCTGATATAAATTTATCTACTTGTTTTTATAGTTTTCAAGGCATCGCATGCAAATAAAAGTTATTTGTACATAGAGAAATACTGATAGGTTTTCTAATTTTATTAGCATTTTTTATTATTTTTTTACACACTTTAGTCTTTGGAGAAGTTGATGAATGATAATGTAAATAGAAAGGCAAAAATCTTAAACTTTCTATTAATATTGCTATTAATTACTCCTAATTATTATTAGGGGAAAGTATAGTGAAATACCATATGGTTCTACACTTCATGTGATTTTTTTTTCGTAATACTTCAATACCATGTGCTTAGCATTATTTGACACAATGGTGCCAATTTACCTAACGCCCTCAAAAATGATGATGTGAAAATTAAAAATTATTAATATTTTCCACATGGTGCCACATGGCATAGAACATAAAAATTGGAAAAAAAAAAAAAAGAAAAAGAAAAACACAGTGTTTTAGATCAACGCTTTGCGTTTTCTATAGGCCATGGACGATTTGGTGTCTCCCTCTCATTGAATGTTTTACAAAATTAGTTTTTAGATCAAAGCTTTGGTTTTCCCCCAGCCACAATGCCATTGATGGACGTTAAAGAATTTATGGAGCTTTTTGATTCTTGCTGGTTTGAGATGGAGATCTTCAAGAAACAACCAGTTTTGATTAAATCATCAGATTTTGATGGAAACCTAGAAGAAGAAAAACAAGATTTTGATTAAATCTTTTGTTGTTCACAGCATGCAACATTTTTTCTGTAGCCATTGGGGTGGTGTTGTCGGCGGAGTTCCACCACCACCGTTGTAGGAGGAAAGAGTTGAAGCTGATGTAGGTGGGCTTGGACTTCTTCTCATATGAAGAACTAAGGTGGGCTCGGTGCTTATAAAGCTATTAACTTGTTTTTGTTTCCAAGTTTCTTGTTAAGAGCAAATCGAAGCAAGACCAGCAATATCAATATCTAAGCAGCCCAGCCCCTCCTCTCTCTCTCCCTCCCTCCCTCTATTCCCCTGCAAATGAAAGGGCAACACACTTGTGTATATAGAGAAACCGAGAAAAGCCAAGAAGCTCTGTTTTTTTAGAGATCACTATGATTTGTGCAAGTGAAGGAATGGGTAAGCTCAAGTGGGTTGATTAGATTTGGAAAAGAAAGGCACTTTCTAGTTCATTTATTTGAGAGATTTTAAACTTGCCATCACTCCTTGCATGCCATGAAATCTCTCTAAATTTTACCCTTCAGTTGATTTGGTCTTTCATAAAGCTCTGTTTTTTTAGAGATCACTATGATTTGTGCAAGTGAAGGAATGGGTAAGCTCAAGTGGGTTGATTAGATTTGGAAAAGAAAGGCACTTTCTAGTTCATTTATTTGAGAGATTTTAAACTTGCCATCACTCCTTGCATGCCATGAAATCTCTCTAAATTTTACCCTTCAGTTGATTTGGTCTTTCATGTATCTGGCTATTCCTTTGAATATTGAATTTCGACCATTTGATGTAGGACAGATTTAGATAATCTATTCTACTTTGAAATTTTTAGAAATTAAAGGTTAGAATTGAATATTCCAGGGCTGATTTTATAGAAATCAGATCTGGACAAGGATTAAGGAAAGGAAAAAAGGGAAAAAACTTCTAAGAGTCACACTTAGAAGGTCTAGGAGTCACACCTAGGGTTGAATTGAGTCACACAATTCTTAGCAATAATGCAGGATTTATTTTATTGAATCTGAAAGTTGTCCAATAATGGTTACAAGCCTAAGTATTTATAGAGTTGAAACTAATCCAAAGCATGTTTGGATTAGGAATCCTACACTAGTTTTCCAACTAGAAAAACAAATTATTACTAACTAGGAAATACTAAACCCATACTAAATCCACTAAAACTCCTAAATAAAGACTGCAAAATAACAATAATAAAAAACCCTACTGTTCCAGCAATTCTGGAAATTACAGAAATACCCTTAATACCTAAAGTAATGAACCAGCAGCTGTATTATATAAATATACCCATTATAATTCTAAAAAGGCTGAAATTACTTTATAATTTCTCCAATAAATCCCATATTAAATCTAACACATAATTCTATGCTTGAATCCTTGAATTTGAAGTTTCTTGTCTTTCTATTCTCCATCATTCTCCCCTTGTTGGAAAAAACTCGACCTCGAGTTTTGAAGTGCCTAAGAAACAAACAAAACAATTCCTTGAATGACCATTTTGTTTCCTTGGTACTCAATAAAAGTAGAAACATTTGAAATCTTATATTGCACTTGCTTATTAATTTACTTGGAATAACCGAGTCCATTTCTTGCATCCCAACATCTTTGGTATCTTCAACAATAAAGTTAAACTCTTTTGTCCCTCCTAATTTTCCCATGTCTTCTTGTTTTACTTCAACATGCTCTGCCTTTTCTTCATTCATACCCCTGTCTAAAGATTCCTCTCCTTCAAGATTCATCTTTACCTTTCCAGACACTACACATGTATTCATAGTAATATTAGCCTGCTGAATTGACTTTTCAACGCACATTGTTGCTTTTGGCGCTTGTTCTTGTGGATTCAAGTCTAGGAGCATATTTGGTCTTTTAAGGCTTTGAGAAGACAATTCTAGCTTTTCAACTTTATTTTCTGGCTGATCAATCTGCGGAATAGGCTCATCTATGTGCTGTCTTGGTTTTATTGCTTCATGATTTTGAGTCTCCAGTTGCAGATTTTGCGTTTTAAGCCTCTTAGATGGTAGTTGTGGCCTTTTCACTTCCCTTTCTGGTTGAACAACCTGCAGCAGAGGCTTTTCTTGTTGTTGGCTTAACAGTTTTGCCTCTATTGTAGACTCATGAAGCATTTGTGAATGCTGTACAGCTTGTATGCCTTGTTGCCCTGAAATTCTTAGTGAAAGTTCTTGCATTTGTGCCTGCTTTTGGAGAGGTCGCAATACCATTGACATGCTGCCCTTTTGTAAAGTATTCACCTGTTCCCTCATCTTTGAAAGATAGTTAAAAGGCATATATTTTTCTTTTAATTTTGCTTTCATATCATCCCATGTTATCATTAATGGTTGTCCTGTTCTTTGCCATTCATTCTCAACACCATACCACCATAATTTTGCCAATCCCCTTAGCTTCATCTTGGCAAACCTCACCCTTCGATTATCATCCATATCATACCAATCAAAGTATGACTCGATACTATGCAACCAATCTGAAAATGCAGTGGGATTTACACAGCTTTCAAAATCCGGGACATCTACCTTGACTTTCTTGGTGATATCTCCAGCTGTATCTTGTCCTTGATTTTGTAGGTTTTGATTAACTGGTGGAATTTGTTCTCCAATAATCTTGGATGCAACTTGTAGACTGAGGGCTGGTTTTTGCAGAAAGATTTGACTACTAATGGTTTTGGAAGTCTGATTGCTAGGATTTGAAGGAATCCTTCCACGCAACTCATCCTTCATAGCCTCTATCTGATTCTTTGAACTTATCTTATCATTCAATTGATCAAAATTTGATTCACGCTCTTGATGAAAAGAATTATGCTTTTCAAATTGGTTCCAGTGATTAGCCATTGGCATGCAGCTATACGCCGAATTATAGACCTTTTCACACAACCTTTTGCGATAATACGGTGGCAAAAATTTTTCTTGAAGCATTCTTTTCATCTCTTGCCATGTATTAATTTGCGGTTGCCTCCCTATTTGTATATCATACTCAATACTGTACCACCATAATTTTGCATATCCCATCAAACTCGACCTGGCAAATCTTACCTTTCTTGCTTCTTCGAAGTTGTAGCGATCGAAATAAGATTCAAGAAAATCAATCCAATCACAAAATTTTGTAGGATTACCTCCTTCGAAACATGAATCAAATATCCCCATTGTTGATGAAATTCAAAACATCAAACTTCTAAGATCTTGGGGCTCTGATACCAAATTGATGTAGGACAGATTTAGATAATCTATTCTACTTTGAAATTTTTAGAAATTAAAGGTTAGAATTGAATATTCCAGGGCTGATTTTATAGAAATCAGATCTGGACAAGGATTAAGGAAAGGAAAAAAGGGAAAAAACTTCTAAGAGTCACACTTAGAAGGTCTAGGAGTCACACCTAGGGTTGAATTGAGTCACACAATTCTTAGCAATAATGCAGGATTTATTTTATTGAATCTGAAAGTTGTCCAATAATGGTTACAAGCCTAAGTATTTATAGAGTTGAAACTAATCCAAAGCATGTTTGGATTAGGAATCCTACACTAGTTTTCCAACTAGAAAAACAAATTATTACTAACTAGGAAATACTAAACCCATACTAAATCCACTAAAACTCCTAAATAAAGACTGCAAAATAACAATAATAAAAAACCCTACTGTTCCAGCAATTCTGGAAATTACAGAAATACCCTTAATACCTAAAGTAATGAACCAGCAGCTGTATTATATAAATATACCCATTATAATTCTAAAAAGGCTGAAATTACTTTATAATTTCTCCAATAAATCCCATATTAAATCTAACACATAATTCTATGCTTGAATCCTTGAATTTGAAGTTTCTTGTCTTTCTATTCTCCATCACCATTCTTCTTTGTTTGATTTTGATTGAAGTGTTTAAATTGCGGTTTCAATTCGAGAAGGGTTTGTGTGATCTTTTTTATTCAGATTAACGCGATTTTCACAACCCAGAAACTAAAACAAATAAATAGAGTGCCAATCAAAGAGAGAGCACAAGAGAAACTAATTTTCCTTTAATCTAGTTTTCTTTTTTTTTATATAGATTTTCTATAGTTGGTTCAATTTCTCACAACATTTTCAAATCTACCCTTGAATTAAGATTTTTTTTTCCCACATTTTTATATGATTTGCAAACCTAATATAAATTCATGAATCTAATCAATTAAGCAAAATCCATTTATTATCAAATTAAAATTTCACAATTTCAAACGCATAGTTAATGAATCTTTATTAATTCATTTTTGTCTAATGGTTAGCTGGGCCATATAAATTACAGGTAGTTTTTTCCTTTTTTCCATCTTTTGAAGCCCATTTTCTTGGGTAGTATTAAAATTCAAATCTCCATATCAAGGAACTTTACCTTCCTATCCAGTGGGTTTATAACAATGAAATTAAGACTTTAAAAGCATTAACAAATTGGATGGTTCTGTTTCTGCCTAATTTCAAGACAATGACATATTATCTAAGACAATACATATTTTCAAATCAAAATTCACCTGAAAAAGAAAACAGTTTTAAGAATAAATGCTCGACAATTAAAAAATACTAATGTTAGTATCAATTTGGCAGCAAGAGAATCTCTAAATTGGGTTGGCAAATATATATTGACATTGGCTAATCAGGCTAATAAAAGTGCTTAAATAAGAATCAAAATCAAAATTGTGTCCAAAGCTAAGGACATAGGATCTAATTAGTGGATTTGAGGTTTAAATTCTGCTAAAAAAAATATTTATCAAAATTTGGGAGTTACTCATTGTATTGATCCATTTAAAAATGGATTGATTGCTTAAGTCATAATTAAAATATTTTTAAGAAACTAATAATAATGAAAAAATAATTTTTTTTTTTTTTGGTGTTATAATTACTACTTTTCAAATTGAACACTAAAGGAATTTATTATAATTAAGTCCCTAATCTTCATTATAAAAAAAAATTATTTTAAGAAATAATTTTTTGCAAATTACTAATTTTTCCATATATATTTTTTTTTATATGAACCAAAGACACTACATATTAACTACAAGATTTACTAAATTCTCATTCTCATTGCACAACTATTTGGTTAGACCTTCTCCTATTAATAATAATAACTTCAATCCTTGCCCTATATAAGTAGCTACTTACATTAACCCTAATATAAATCTATCTATTCGTTGTTACAGTTTTTAAAGCTAATTAAATCATGCTATTAAAAATCTATCCACTTGTTTTTATAATTTTCAAGGCTAATGAAATCATATGCTATTAAGATCATATTTTTGCTTTGTTTTTCATATTATGCGCATTGTAGAGTATAGAACCATCTCTAGAATTGTTGGACCTCTTATTTCACATGATAAGGTTAAGGTAGGTAAATATTGTATATGTTCTTTTAAAAAATAAACAAAAATAATTTGCATAATAATAATTACTATATTTATTTTATCATATTTTAACAAAAATGTTTGAGCTACAACGCAAATAAACTTGGAGTTGGCGAAAGTTGTAGAAATTAAAGAAGGAATTTATTTAATAAGCACACAATTAAAGGATATTATGGAGGACTACACAATCAAGGAGATCTATATAATTGTGTGATTAATTCAAGAGGTAATTTTTGCTATTTTTCTCTAATTATTGTACCCATAATTAATATTATGTAATTTATATTCTTTCTCCTCTAATTACAATAGGGAAAGGTTGCAAACTTGTCCCAACTGTTTACCCCATGGAGCACATCGCCCTTTTATGTTTTTCAAGGTACAAAAATGGCCCTGACATTACAAGATTGGATCCCCTTCTTCTGTTAACTCTGTGTGTGTGTGTGTGTGTGTGTGTGTGTATGTTTTATGTATATATATATACACATGTATTTTTTTTTTTTTTTTGCGTGCGTGTGTGTGTGTGTGTGTATACTCAATTTGAAATAATTATATTTTAAAATTTTCATATTTCATGTAATTAAAAGAATAAATAATTAATTAACTTAATATGTACTTTATATTAATATTTATCTTTATATTAATATTTATATTAACTAGTTTTTAGGTCACAGTTTGTGTGCTTTTTTACATTTTTTATTTAATTTATATGTTTAAAAATACTTTAACATATAATAAAAATTATTTTAAAATATTTTAACAAATGACATAATTCATACTTTTGTACATGTATATTTCACTTTTAGCATTTAATATTCAAATTTTTCAAATTTTTTCATTTCTAGCATTTAATAGTCAAATTTTTTAACGTACAAAAGTAAGAATTATGTTACGCGTTAAAAAATATTTTAAAATAATTTTTATTATATGTTAAAATATTTTTAAAAATATAAATTAAATAAAAAATATAAAAGCGCACAAAATGTGACCTAAAACTAGTTAACATAAATCTTAATGCAAACTATGTTTTAAGTTCACTAATTATTTACTCTTTTAATTACATGAAAAGTGAAAAATTTTAAATCTAGTTGTTTCAAGCCGAAATTTATTTGAACAAAATATATCATAATTAATTTAAGGATAATAAAAGTATTAATAAGTGAGTAAGAAAATATATATATATATATATATATATATATATATATATATATATATATATAAAGAGAGAGAGAGAGAGAGAGAGAGATGGAATAACAATTTTATAACATTTAAGTCATTTTCGTACCTTGCAAAAAATAAAGGGGCGATGTGCTTCATGGGTTAAACAGTATGTTGAAATTTGCACTTTTTCCCATTATAATAAGATGTTAGTCTTTAGTAATTATTAATTTCGTTGGTTATCATACTACTTAAAGATATCAGATGTTCAATTGAAGATGAAATTGAAAAGTGTCATTAGTTTAGAGTAAATAAATATTCTGTCCACTTTAAAAACTATTTCTTTATCTTATGTGCATAGAAAATCTACTCTGCCTTTTTTTTTTTTTTTTTTTTTTTCCTTTTTTGAGGTATGGTGTTGAAATTTTCATATGATTTCTACTCATACTAGCTTGTATCAACTAACTAAAAATCAAAGATAACATATTTCCCCCAATCCTTAATTTGTCAGTTAATTTTACATACACGAATAAATTTGAATTTGAAAAACATAATGATTAACATGTAAAAGAAGGGCAAAGAACACAGAACCAACACTAATTATAATAAGATTTCAATACGAGTATTTGTACTTTAAAATTGTATCTGCATGCATGTTTTGCAGTTATTCTATTTTTCTTTTATAGATAATGCCTATGAAATCAGTCAAATTAAGTTAAATTTATATTTATTTGAAAAAATAATGATTAAAATGTTAAACAATGGAAAGAACCCAAAATGAATTATGACAGAAATTTATCAATAAGTATTTAGTCTTTAAAATTAGATATTCATATATGTTAAAAAAGTTTTATATCTTTTTATGAAGTCAAAATTTAATTATGTTAATATTAGTATACATAAACAAATATTTAAATAAAAAAATGTACATATTTAGAAATGTCTAATTTACCATTGTTATAAAAAAGTAAATGTAACTTTTAACATATGAGTTACATACAAGCAAAGTATACTCAAGGAAATTAATAAACATATACACGTGCAACGCACGTGTTATGTTATCTTAAGCAGTATAATTATAAAGGCTCAGTTTCAAAAAACTCATTTGAAAGAATTCAATTTGATAGAATTGAATTGAATTCTTGTATAAGAATTATTCCAAATATTATGAAAATAGGTCTCTCAAAAAAAAATTATGCAAATAGGTAATGAATTCAATTTATTTTATTTTCTTAATTACCTTTATTTATTTAAAAATAACTGATAATATTGAAATTCTAAAAGATTAGGATACATATTTGTGTAACTTGACTGCTAACCAAATCTTAATTAAATTGAATTTTTTGAAAATAGTATGATTTTTACTTCCTATGAAATTATTTTTTTTTTTAAACTACAAGAATTGAATTCTATAAATTACCTCCTTCCAAACATGAAATTTAGTAAAATAGAATTCAATTGAATTGAATTCTTGCAAAAATCTGAGTTTCCATGCAAGAAGAAAGGGAATTAGTTCTTCAATTGAGTTTGTAATCACCAAGATCCAACGGGCACCAAAATTATAACCTAAATCAAGTTTAGTACACAATCTGCAATTGTTTTAAGTTAAAACTATCTAATAGATTACAGACAACAAATACCTCATACCTTGGTTTAAAGCATGTTGAATTTAGTCCTTAATCTAATAGAATCCAGAGGCTGATGTAAGCTAAAATCATTATGTGATTCAGGCCATGGAAAAATACTGGATATAAAATGTTTCAATTACATTGGTATGGTAAATAAAATACTCACAGTTTTAGGATTGGGATCAAGCATCTTGTCTATCAATGCCTTTGCCCCAGGAGAAAACCAAAATGGGCAAGAATATTCTGCAGCACTTATCTGCATATCAACGAAAGAGACAGTTACAAGTGTCTAAAATATATTTGTGAAATTCGAAGTACTTACAGGATTCACATTTAGCTCAACAACACACAGTCCTAATGGAAGGGACAATGGTAAGGGCAGAAAGATTTTTCAGCTTGATGCATGCATATATAAAAAGAAGAAGCACACAGGTAAAAGTGCATGTTTGGAACGGAAAAATCCATAACATGATCCAACTATAGATATGACAAGGCCAGTACCTCAGAACAGCCAAAAAGAAAAAACATAAATAAGCACACATGCAGATTGCAAAGCAGATTGTGATGGATGAGAAAACAAATGTGGAAACTGGAAAAATTGCTAATTTACATAAATGGGGCACTTCAAAATGAAAATAAATGCCTCACTGAACTTTATAATAGGGGGGATGAATGTGCACATAAGTGTATATTTGTCGGGGAAACTTCATTAATTTCCAGATATGAATCAGCTGGTGAATCCATAACCTAGGAGGAAAAATTGATAGCAGATAACCTTTTTGTACAAGGTTGGGAGGTCTGCCTCATCAAATGGAAGAAAACCAGCCATCAGAACATAGAGAATGACTCCACATGACCAGATATCAGCAGCTGCCCCATCATAACCCACATGACCGAGCACCTGATAGGCAGTCCTTTAATGTCAGAAATTCACACATTAAGCAAAAGAGGGTTATAGAAATAACTCTGCCTTATCATGAACAATATTCAAGTTATAGAAAGTTGTCACATATCACAATCACACAGAAGCTTACCAGTAAAATCATTGAAAATTCATAGTAAAGAGTTTGAAAAGACATAGTCACAAGTAAAAGTTGACATATAACATATAAGAATTAATAAGTTCTTCAAAGAAAATAAATTAGGTCGCATACAGTTTAACAGTCAGTGATCTTATCGACCCCTTCACTATCATCCCTCAACCAAATTCAGCATGATACCACATCTGCCCTATGCCTGCACCCCCTACCCGCAACAAACAAAAAGGGTAGGTTGTGCTTCTGAAATCCCAATAACTTCTGATGTGGTTAAAGCTGTTGAGAATGCCCTGCTCTTCTTGATGCAATTTTCTAGTCATTAACAAGTTGCCTTACAATATCAACTAGACATGGAATAACTACCCAAAACCCAGTAACCTAATAAATAATAACCACATGAGGGAGCAGCAAAAGTTCCTGTAACAAAGACCTTTCATTGAGCGAGTAAATCACATTGCACTCATGCTAGAAGTCTGGGTCCAAATCACAGAACAGAAGTGACTTTTCCAAGTTGGCATGCTTTTATTTAATGCATATGATGATATTCAAAGCCTGGGACAGAACTTGTGGTGTCTACAAACAAATCATGGGACACATAAAATGGAGTTTATGATCATATCATGTTATAATTCCAGGAGAAAATGATGTGAGAAGTCTAGCATCAAATCATGACAAGTATAAGTCTGCCAGCCAGCATTGCCATCATGTAAGAAGTCTGGGATGAAAACACTGGACGCACAGGTTGGCTAACTGGGCTGCAGTTGCTTAACGCTGGGAGATTGGGAATACAAAGGAAAAGGCATCAAAAGGAAAATTTTTTTTATTGAAAACATTATTTTAAAAACATTCCATAAAATGCTAGCATGGAAGGAAAATATATTGACCAATACAAAAATTCTACGCACAGAGAAAAGTTGAAGGCAGTAGCAAGGCCTGAGAGGAACATATCAGCTACTTATTTTGCTTTTTTGAGAGCATACCTCAGGAGCGACGTAATTTGGGGTTCCACATGTGGTGTGAAGAAGTCCAACCCCCTGCACATGCATAAAAACAAAAGTTTGGGCACATGTGCAAGAAATGGATACGCAAACAATTTAGAAATAAGACAGTTCAGCTGCCACTTGAGGCCAACAGTAAGATTTGATGCTTACTTGCTGTGGTAATGCACTCAATCCAAAGTCAGAAACCTTCAAGTTTCCAACAGAATCAAGAAGAAGGTTTTCAGGCTACATGAAGATCATTTAATTAGGATCAAAACACGACACATAAAAACCAATCATATAGAAGAAATAAGTCAACTGTTGAGCATAGTTGTTCACCTTCAGGTCTCTGTGGTATACAGTCTTACTATGACAATGAGCAACTGCATCTATAAGCTGTTGAAAATATCGCCTTGCTTCATTTTCAGAAAGCCTTCCTTGCTGAACCTGTGTAACCAGAAGAGACTAAAAATAAATATTCTTTTCATCGGTCTATCAAGTAAGGATTAGTATACTGGAGACAACAACAGAACGCTGGTTTTCTGTTGGTACTCAAGAACAAAAGATTCAATTTCCAAATTAGTTGGTTATGCTAGAAAGAAAGGGTTTCATCATTTTGCAATAACATGAAGACAAGATGAGCCTTACAATTTTATCAAATAGTTCCCCTCCAGTAACAAACTCAAGAATAATATATATCTTCGTCCGGCTTGCCAAGACCTAGAATTTGAATATACACTGTATGTCAATAACTATATATCAGAGAAAGTAGAGATTGTACTGAACTATTACTGGATAGAGATTATTAATGTTATGATAAACAACAAGAAAGTAGAACTATAAATACCTCGTGCAACATAACAACGTTCGGATGTCTGACAATCTTCATGATGGAGATCTCCCTTTTAATCTAGAGCCAAAATAAGGCATACTATTTATAAGGAGAAGGAAATTATGACTAAACTCATAACACTGAATGTAAATTCATGTTTACTTTATTAACTTCTCCATTGCCTAGCTATAATTTTCACTAATCAAAGCATGGTTACGCAAAAAGAAAGTATTTGCTGGCAGTTTTAATGGTTAAAGGAACTCAATTTTCAAAAGAGCTTTATTTTGAAAATAATTCCCAAAAACAGACTTCATATATATCAAAAACTATTAAATTGACATCCAATTTTACAAAGAAAGTACCTGATCAATCATTTTGTGCCTAAGAATGGTGCTTTTTGCCATAACTTTCATGGCCACACTAGCACCCGTCTCTGTGTTCTGTGCAAACTTAACCTTGGCGAAAGTCCCCTCGCCAATGGTCCGGCCGACCTCATACTTTCCCACTTTCCTCGTTACCTTCTTCATCGTTCCTTTAATCGCATTTCACGCACCAAATCTACTCCAAAAAAGAAAAAAAAAACACACACACACACACACTGACACACAAATTAATAATATAATATATACACACACACACACACATAAACTCCAAAATCTAGAAATCGTTGATCATTTTTCAAAATTGAATTCAGATAAAGTGGCAAAACCGAGCTCAACAAAATTGAGATTAGCGAGAAAGCGAATGAGAACATTACAGAGAATGATCCGATGAGATTCTTACAGGAAAAATGACAAAAGGAGAATGAGAAATTCACCGCGAGAAGTCGGGAAATTAGATCTCCCAAGCTCTGGCGAGTGAATTTAGACAGAGAATGATCAGCTCCGGCGAGAGGTCACAAACTAACGAAAGGCAAAATGCAGAGAATTGTGTAGTTTTTGCCCCTAAAATTATGAATAGGAATGTTAATTATATTGCCAAGCTCCTCGTTTCCTATATATAAATAAATAAGGTAGACTTCTTTTTTTTTTTTTTTTTTTTTTTTTTTCTTAAAACAATATTTTTTTCCTTTATGTATATATTTTGTCTGAATGTACTATAAATTATAAAAAAACAAAAATTAATTTGAACTACATAAACATATATATATATTCTTTCTTTTTATAACTCTTACCATAAAATTAAAGACTTTTAATTTAAAAAATACAGAAATTATCTGAATTGAATTTGATTAATTATTATAAATTATATCATTAAATTATTAATTTAGTAATTAAATACATATATTATAACATAAATATTTTATGTGTCGAAAAAATTAAAATAACTTATTTTTTCCTATAGAAAAAGGGAAATTCATAAATTTAACCAAGGAAAAAAATAAAAATATATTTTATATAAAGAGTAGCATATTAATTTGTAGATAACATAAGAACTATTGCTATTTATGCAACCATCTTATCATAACGAGGGAAAGAGACATATATATATATATATATATATGAGATACATCATAATGATAAATTTGGTGACATGAATTGACAAGAAATAAGAGCAATTATCATTTGGCCAAAAAAAAAAAAAAAAAATAGGAATCATCGTACACATGGAGAAATGGAACTGATTAAAAATAATAAAATAAAACTATAAATGCAGTGGCGGAATTGAGGGCGCTGGTGGGGCCACCGCCTCCAAACTTTCAAAAACAATATATATATATATATATATATATATATATATATATATATATATATATATAAATTTTTGGGTGGATTGGTCATATTAATTTCTATTACGACTCGTTAAAACTCATTAAAAATATAAATTTTTATTATAAATTTTTATTTTTTTCTTATTAAAGTTCTAATGAACAATATTTTGTTATTTAAATATAAAATTATATAAAATTTTTTAAATAAATATTATGAGAACGAAATTTTATTAGTCGAATTTTAAAATTATCGTGGAATAATATTTATATAACTTAATTATTAAATTTACTTTAGTTGAAAAATCCAAGTTAAGTTAAATTTTTATATGAACAATATAAAAATTCAATAAAAATATAATTATACATAATAAATATTATTTAAGTTGTATAATCGTGCATATTTAATATAATTAGAATGATGATACAAAATAATTATAAATCTATACTATATATAATTTCAATATATGATGTATATTTTTATTAATTTTGATAAATTTTGATTTTTTTGACATATTATAGCTTAATTTTATTTTTCCAAAAAATCAACAACAATCTTTCTAATGTACTTTTATAAATTTAATATCAATATTAATTCAATATTAATTGTATATAATCAATTTATCATGCGATATCATATTATATCACAAGCATAAAAAAATCTATTTAATTGTTATAATACATGAATATTTATGAATATTTTAAATTTGATATTATAAATAATAATAGTAACATATAATTATTAAATTAAAATTTTATAATTTTAATTTCCTATTTCATTAATTTTTAAGAATGATTAATTAATTTATTCAACAATGAAAATTTTAAGTAAATTTAAATATTTATAAAATTACAAACATATTGATTTCTTTTAAAAGGATATACCATTATAAATAGAAATTTTAATATTTGATAATAAAATAATAGAATTTTACTTATTGTTATTAAATAAACTGTGAGATCCCACATCGGTTGGAGAGGAGAACGAAGCACGCCTTATAAGGGTGTGGACACCTCTTCCTAGCAATGCGTTTTAAAGCCATGAGGCCTTGGAAGCCGGGTAGAGACCCAAGCTTGAGTCAAAGCGAACAATATTGCTAGCGAGTGGTCAAGGACATTACAGGTGGTATCAAAGCTAGTTCTCGGATCAGTGTGCCAGCGAGAACGCTGGATCCTAAGGGGGTGGATTGTGAGATCGCACATCGGTTGAAGAGGAGAACGAAGCACACCTTATAAGGGTGTGGACACCTCTCCCTAGCAACGCGTTTTAAAGCCGTGAGGCCTTGGAAGCTGGGTAGAGACCCAGGCTCGGACCAAAGTGGACAATATTGCTAGTGAGTGGTCAAGTACATTACATAAACTATCAATTAGTACATTTTATTTTTCTACTGCATTTTCTTATAAAACAAAAAGCAATTTTTTTAATATATAAATTATTACTAATGATTAAAACAATTATTTTTAAAATTTATAATAGGACAAAATAATAATTTACAAAATTAAAGTCAAATTAGAATTTATCTAACTTATTAATATTTGAATAATCAAAGTCAAAATAATTTCTCTAGCTCTAAATATTTGAAAAGCAATTTTGCTCATTATTATTAAATAAACACTCTCAATTAGTTCATCTTCTTTTTTTTGTTGTTTCTTCTTATAGAACCAAAAGTAATTTTTATAATTTATAAATTATTACTAATTTTAAAATTTATAATAACTATATAATTATTAAATTATATAATTATTAATTAAATTATTAAATTATAATAACTATATAATTATAAATTTGTAATATAATTAATTATATATTAAATAATAATTATTTTATTTTTTCTTATTATAATTGAGTTCATTATTTTTTGTATTTAAATTAAATATAATTAAATATTAAATATAATTAATTATTTATTAAATAATAATTATTTTATTTTTTTCTTATTATAATTAAATTTATTTTTCCTAATTTAAATTAATTATAATTAGATATTAAACATAATTATTTTATTATTTTATTATTATAATTAAATTTAATAATTATTTTATTGTTTTCTTGTTTTAACTTAATTCATTATTTTTCTTATTTAAATTAAATATAATTAGATATTAAATATAATTAATTATATATTAAATAATAATTATTTTATTATTTCCATATTCTAATTAAATTCATCTTTCCTTATTTAAATGAATTATAATTAGACATTAAACATAATTATTTTATTATTTGCTTATTCTAATTGAATTCATCATTTATTATTTAAATTAAATATAATTAGATAATTATATTATTTAATTAATAAATGACTATATTGTCTATCATAAATATATAATTAAAAAAAAATATAGTGAGAGACTTTTATATACCCCTCCATATATTTATATATAGTATAGATATAGATAGTTCTTAAAAACAATTCCGTAATTTAGCCTCCAAAATTTATTTTATAATGTTAAGTCCTTCTTTGGAAAAAAAAATTGCGAAGTCCTTCTAAAAATATGTAATTATTACTTATGAGCTTATATGAATGGAAGCTTTGATTATACAATAATTTTCTACACGAAATGAGTTTGTAAATATATAATTATAAAATAATAAATTAAATGAGAAAATATTTAGATATAGACCTGTTAAATTTTGGCTGGATATAAAAAATTTTCACCTTCCTAAGGAAGCTAACAAAACTCTATGCTAAAATATTAGAAAAAAATAAATTACTATCTAGTCTCTTAATTTTGACCAAATTCACACTAGGTCATTTGATTTTGAAAAACCTAAAGAATTAGACTTTGCATTTACATTCCGTCCAATTTTTAGGTCATTTCACCCACATTTTTTACAATTATCATTAAAAAATTAAAAATAAAAATTAAATACAAAAAATAAGATAAATTTAAAGACCAAAATACCTTTCCCTCCCACAAACCCATCCTTTTCACTTGATCTCACCCATTCATAGACTTGCATAGACACTCTTTCACTCACTCTTTATCTGTCACTTGACTTATTCTCTCGCAAGTCATCAATATCGCCACTTGTGGTATCATCCAAAAAGCAGTACCATCATTCCTCGTGCGCTACTTATAGCCTAAACGAGTACCGCCAACAGGAACAACGATGACGTGGATGATTCTAGTTTCGGTGGTTTCAATAATAGCTAGTTCGGCATGCTTAAGGAGCCACCTAATGGTTTCACCATCTGTTTTGTGGCCTAGTTATTAGATTAGTTGAAAAATCCTGTCTCCATAGTAGCGGGTATTCAGATCCCACAACCACGACCCTCGACTTTGGCAAGTCGATCCTTGGTGGATGAACGTCTACTTATGGAAACCGGTATAGGCATAGGAATTGGCATTCACATTTGCATTTGCATGCCATTGGAGCTACCCCAATAGCTGACAGCAGAGGATGTGAATGGGTTCTCTAGCATGGGTCAAAAGGTGGGTTGAAATTAATAGGCTCTTCCTTCAACGACACGAGCTAAAACAGGGGATGATGATTTTGGTGATATTGCAAGTGGGTGAGAGATTACTGGTGTGATGAAACAACTCAATTTTGTTCTCTGTTTTTTTTAATTGAATTTATTTATTTTTTATTTTTTCAAATAATTAGCTCGATTCAGATTCAAGAACATTGATTTTGGTTTTAGTTTTGATCAGAATCGCAAATTTGAGTGTGTTTCTTGAATGTGAATATCAGTCTCATTCAGTGAGAGATGTGAAAATTTCACTATAATAAATTTTTGTTTAGTTTTTTTAAGACTTCATTTATATTCTCTCTCTCTCTCTCTCTCTCTCTCCAAATCTTGAGGATTCACAATTCATATTACAAGTAAATTTCACAATTCAAATATAAAAATTATGTGATTGATCCATTGACGAAATTGTTTGATTTATGAATATAAAATTTATCAATAGAGATCAATTTACAAGCAAACACTGGTACAAGAAATTAAAAAGAGAAGAGCATGAAACATGAAATTAAAAAAAATTCTTTAATTTATTAAAAAGAAATTAAAAGATCAGAAATTCATTTTCTTAATTAAAACCATTTTCTTAACTGATTTAAAAAGAAATTAAAATTGCAAGACTCCTTTGTTTTATGGCAGTGAGGGGGAAATTTTAACTGAAAATGAAGGGTATTTTGGTCTTTTATATGTATTTAACAGTAAAAATAGACGGAATTGCCATTTAATTTACGGTCTCAAAATTGAAAGACTAATTCGTTAAGTTCTTAAAATAAAAAGATGTTAGTATTTATTCAGTTAAAATTAAGGGATTAAATAATAATTTAACCAACAAAAGGGAAAAAAAAAGTTTTTCCATAATAAAGAGTATGATGTATGAGACTGAGAGTCAAAAGAAAAGAAATAAGATGAAGAACTAATTTAACCCATCAAAGAAATAAAGGAATGAAGATAATTTGAATTGCAATTGATAGAGCTTCAAATATATTAAATAAAAAGAAAAAAAAAGTTATTGTTTAATTATTTTCCTTTTAATTTTCTTCTTTTTTTATTTTTGTTTTAGATTTTCACTTTCTATTTTATCATTTCTAAGTTCTTAATTATAATAAAGCTACTTTTTGTCATATTTGATTTTTGGTGGTGGATAATTAATATAAATTTAAAGGTTATATTTTATAAACTATATTTTTATTTATATTTTAGACATAATAATTACTTAGCTTGATTTATTACATAGTTATAGTCGCAAATTTCATAGAATGAAATTTTTATTTAAAACAAAATAATGAAAGTTTTGTGTCGTCTCAATTTAAATTTTTGGCTTTGCCACTTTTTGTGATGATGGTCTTAAAATAAAAAGATGTTAGTATTTATTCAGTTAAAATTAAGGGATTAAATAATAATTTAACCAACAAAAGGGAAAAAAAAAGTTTTTCCATAATAAAGAGTATGATGTATGAGACTGAGAGTCAAAAGAAAAGAAATAAGATGAAGAACTAATTTAACCCATCAAAGAAATAAAGGAATGAAGATAATTTGAATTGCAATTGATAGAGCTTCAAATATATTAAATAAAAAGAAAAAAAAGTTATTGTTTAATTATTTTCCTTTTAATTTTCTTCTTTTTTTATTTTTGTTTTAGATTTTCACTTTCTATTTTATCATTTCTAAGTTCTTAATTATAATAAAGCTACTTTTTGTCATATTTGATTTTTGGTGGTGGATAATTAATATAAATTTAAAGGTTATATTTTATAAACTATATTTTTATTTATGTTTTAGACATAATAATTACTTAGCTTGATTTATTACATAGTTATAGTCACAAATTTCATAGAATGAAATTTTTATTTAAAACAAAATAATGAAAGTTTTGTGTCGTCTCAGTTTAAATTTTTGGCTTTGCCACTTTTTGTGATGATGGTATCCCTCTCACATGGTGGAACCCACACACTAAAATAAAGCTAAATATAGTGCACATGAATGAAGTAAATTTGCTTGTAAATTTAGTAGACCAACTTGATTTTGGTTGGCAAGTTGAAGTTGTACAAGAAGGAGAAATGCCAATAAATAGATATTCTCTCCCTCATATGAGCAGCAAGCCAGAGAGAGAGAAAGTTCTCTAAAGAAAATTGTGAAAAAGAGAGAGTATTTGAGTGTTCGAAAAATTTATCAAAAGAGTGAGTAACAAAATAGTGAAGAAATAATTTCTTAGTAGTTTTGGAGAAATACCTTAAGTGCCACTATTTTGTGAGAGCTCATTTTAATATTATATGACCTCTAGATTTAATATAGAGAAGACCCTCTTATACTTTGTAATAGTAAAAAATTTATTTGAAATTTGTCCCATGGACATGGCAAAAAATAAAGAGTGAACCATTTTAAATTATTGGTGTTATTCTTATTGATCATTTTTATTTCGTATTTATTTTTGTTAATTGTATCCACTGCCCAATAAATGGTATCAGAGCCTAGTTGGCATTAATCCTCTTAAAATGCTTAGTGAAAAGATTACTAGGATTATTGTTGGCTAAAGAAGACTCACAATGGAGGCAAAGATAAGCAAAATGATAAATGGCACAAATTACCACATATGGAGAAACAAGATGAAAGATCTTCTATTTGTGACGAAATTGCATTTACCAGTATTTACGTAATAATAAATTATTTTACCTAATAAAATTGATGCAAATAAAATATCGAGAAGACACTTTTATAGCAGATCATCTTAATGAAATAAGGGATTGTGGACTAGTTGAAAATGAGCATAAAGTTTGACAACGAAATACTTGCTCTTATAGTGCTAGCCTCTATGCTAGAGTTGTAGGAGACTTTGAAGATCTCAATTACTAATTATTTGCCTAATGGTGTGATAACTATAAAGGCTATAAAAAGTGGTATTCTGAATGAAGAAATGAGAAAAAGATCACAAAATTCCTCTTCTTCATCACAAGGTTACATAATTTAGAGGGAGAAGTCAGTTTAGGAGTTCAAAACCAAAAGACAAGAGTAGAGGAAAGTCAAACAAATATGCTAATATTGAGTGTCATCATTGCAAAAAGAAGGGGCATATCAAGATAATATACCGATAATTCAAAAAGGAGCAAAAGAATAAGAAAGCAAGAAAATAAAGCAAAATGATAGCAACGATGATGAATAAACTATCACCATCAATGAATTCCACATTGTTATTTAGCAAAAATAAAAAATAAATTTCACATTGTTCAAGATGAAGAACTTGTCAATCTTACATCATAGGAAACTAGTTAGGTAAGTGATAGTAGTGCTACCATCTATGCTATACCGAGAAAGGAATTATTTTCATCATACACACTAAAAGATTATGGTGTTGCTAAAATGGGAAATAATAATTTTTTAAAAGTTACCAGCAAAAGAGATATTTGCTTAGATATAGAGATTGGTATAAAACTAATCTTGAAAAATGTCAGGCACATTCCAATTGTGTGCCTAAATTTACTCTTTATAGGTAAGCTTGATGAGGAAAGCTTCTATAACGCTTTTGAAAATGACAAATAGAAACTCTCTAAAGGTTGTTTAGTGGTGGTTAGAAAAAGAAAGTTCTCATCCCCATATGTGATGCATGCAAAGTTTTCACATGACTATATGAATGCTAAAGATGATGCAATTGAGTTATGATAAGAGACTTAATCATATAAGTGAGAAAATGATGACCTATTTTATTAAGAAGAATGTGATATCTAGGATGAAGCAAGTGCATTTAGAGAAATGCTTAGATTAATTGGTCGGAAAGCAAAATAGAGTTACTTTCAAAAGCATCACTCCTTCCATATTGAAGAACATTCCAAAATGAAGAACGTGTTGGATATGATACATTCAGATCTACATGGACCAATGTAAGTCACTTAGTGGTGCTCAGTACTCCATAAATTTCATTGATGATCATTCTCGAACATTCCATGCCTCAGTTGAGAGATAAATTAAGAAGAATTTGAAATGCATTTAGACAAACAATGGTGGTTTGTAAAATGGACCATTTGATACGTATTATAAAGAGTATGGTATTTAGCATTATACAAAACTTTTGAAAATGCCACAGTTTGATGACTTAGCTGAAAGGATGAACAGGACTTTAATGGAAAAAGTCAGATATTTACTCTCATATGCAAAGCTACCTAAGATCTTTTGGGGTGAAGCTCTATAGACAATTGCATATATGTTGAATTGCTCACCTTGTGTCCCCCTTAAGAAAGATGTACTGGAGAAAGCTTAGGCAGCAAAGCATATTTCTTATGATTAGCTGCAGTTATATAGCTGCAAAGCTTTTGTGCATATTCCTAAAAATGAGAGATCCAATATTGATGCTAAGACATGATAGTGTATATTTGTTGGTTATAGTCAAGATCAATTTGGTCATAGATTTTATGATCCGGTCTAAAAGAAGCTTATCAGGAGTCATGATGCTAGGTTTGTTAAAAACCAGACTAATGAAGATGTTAATAAGATGGACAAGGATGTTCCTAAATCCAATGGTGACTCAACATATTTGGAATTAGTTCCTCCAACAATAAGTCTAAGAGAAGTTAGAGATGAAGCTCAAGATGCTCAACTTGAGATAAATGATGCTCTCATTGATGATGATGTTCATCATCAACCACCAGCACCTGTGACTTTCCCAATTCCCTTGATGAAAAGTGATAGAATAAGACAAACTTCAATTAAATATCTAGCAAATAAGTATGTGTTGTTGACTGATGGGGAGAACTAGAAAGCTTTGAAGAGGTTATGGATAAGGAACACAAAAATAAGTGGATTGCAGCTATGCAAGATGAAATGAGATCTTTGCATGATAATAAAATATCTAAATTGGTGAACTTGTCCAAAGGCAAGCAAGCTTTGAAAAATAAATAGGTCTTCAGGATCAAGGATGAAGAACATAGTCCCCATTCGAGATTCAAAGCTAGATTAGTTGTTAAAGGGTTTAACCAAAGAAAAGTCTTAATTTAAAGATCGAGCAAATGGACATAAAGACCGCCTTTCTTCATGGTGATTTGGAGGAATAGATATACATGAAGCAGCCAGAGGGTTTCGAGGAAAAAGGAAAAAAGGACTATGTTTGCAGATTAAAGAAAAGCCTCTATAGCTTGAAATAGGCATAGAGACAATGGTATAAAAAGTTTGAGTCAATTATGGGGGTGCAAGGCTATAAGAGGACTACTTCAGACCATTGTGTTTGACTACTTCAAACCACTGTGTTTTTGTGAAAAAATTCTCTGATGATGATTTCATCATTCTTTTGCTCTATGTAGATCATATGTTCATTGTTGGCCTAAATGTTTTCAGAATGAACAGTTTGAAAAAGCAATTGAGTAAGTCTTTTTCCATGAAAGACTTAGGATAAACAAAATAAATTCTTGGCATGCAAATTATTAGAAACAGAGGCATAAAGAAGATATAGTTATCACAGGAGAAGTACATTAAGAAGGCACTTCAAAGATTTAATATGGACAAGGCTAAAACAGTTAGTTATCCTCTTAATTATCACTTTAAATTGAGTTCTAGATAGAGTCCTTCTATAGATAACGAAGGGAAGAGATGAATAAAATTTCTTATGATTCAACAATTGGAAGTTTAATATATGTATACGGCCATATAATGCTCATTTGTTGGAGAAGCGACTCGATTTCTTTCAAATCCTATTAAGGAATAATGGGTTGCAGTAAAATAAATTTTCAATCTTCTGGTACTTTCAAAGTATGCTTATGCTTTAGATAGAAAATCCCGTGTTAGTTGGCTACACAGATGCTGATATGGTTAGTGATGTAAACTAAAGAAAGTCTATTTTCAGGTTATTTGATTACATTTATAAAGGAGCTATGTCATGGCAATCAAAGTTATAGAAATGTTTTGCTTTTTTACTACCAAGGCAAAGTTTATTATAGCAACGGAAGTGTGTAAGGAGTTGCTGTGGATGAAGTTCTTAAATAAATTTAGTTTCTTGCAAAAATACTAGTTTTTTTTGTGACAGTCAAAGTGTTATTCACTTTATAAATGATTCCTTCTTTCATTCAAGATCAAAGCATATTAATATGAGATATCATTGGATTAGAGATGTATTGGAGACGAAACTACTATAGTTTGAGAAAATCCATACTGATGAAAATGGATAAGATATGTTGACAAAAGTTATACCCAAGAAGAAGTTTGAGTTCTATTGATTAACTGCAGGAATGGTGGAGCCTTTCATGTGATCGGGAGGGGAAGATTTATTATGGTGATGGTGTCCCTCTCAAATGGAGGGACCCATACACATTAAATAAATAAAAAACAAATAAATTTTATCTAATAAAACAAAGCTAAATACAATGCACATGAAGGAAATAAATTTTTTTAGCAAGCCAACTTGATTTTGGTTGATAAATTGAAGTTGACTACAAGAAAGAGAAATGTCTATAAATAGGCATTCTCTTCCTCATTTGAGTAGCGAGCTAGAGAGAGAGAAAGTTCTCTGAAGAAAATTGTGAGAAAGACAGAGCTTTTTGTGTTTGAGAAATTTTTCAAAAGAGTGAATGAAAAATAGTGAGGAAATAAATTTTGGATAGTTTTGGGGAAACATGTTGAGTGACACTAGTTTGTGAGAGCTCATTTTAATATTATATTGCCTTTAGGTTTAATTTAGAAAAGACTCTCTTATACCTATTATTTGTAATAATAGAAATTTTATTTGAAATTTGTTTCATGAATGTAGTCCAAAATAAATGATGAACCAAATTAAAATGCTGGTATTATTTTTATTAATATTTTTATTTTATATTTATTTTTGTTAATTGTAGCGGCTGCCCAATAACACTATGTATATGTTAAGAATAATAAATTGTTAAAAATACGCTTTACCTAAAAATGGTGATTGGAGCTTATGATCTTAAAAAATGATTTTTGTGGTGGAAAATGATTGAAGCATTCATTTCGATGATTTGTTTAATGGTCTGAATTAAAAAACTTGAATTTAAAAAAGCAAATAAGTTTGCAATTTTTTTTTTAAATAATTGAGACCCACTATTCATAGATAACTCCACTTCTTTTGTTATTAAATTATTAATTCAATTTTTTTTACTGGTGTGTTTGCAGCATAGTCAGAAAGAGCAAATATGAATAAAGCCTAAATATATCTTGATATGTATTATCAATAAACCTGCAAATAAAGTTCCCTTGTTGCGCTCTATCTGTTATATTCTTTATATATAATGTCTCATAAAAAAACATTTTTCAAGATTTATAAATTAGGTGTATATAATTTACACTACATCTAGTTGGAATTATAAAAAACAAAAATGATGGAAAATAGTAAGTAAGAGGGAGAAGAGGTTAAAAAGATGAAATATTTACTTTTATCTTATATGTTTGATTTGAAATAACAGTATTTTCATATTTTCTTATTTGATTTAAAAGATAAAATAATGGATGGATAAATTATTTTTTGTCAAATTTACTGAAATGCCCTTATTACTTTATTTTGGATAATCTAAAACGTGTGGTCCATATTTTAGATAATTTTTCACTTTTGTCTTCCATGCAAATTGAGAGGATTAGAATTAATAGTTCCAAATAAAGTAGATGGATAATATTTAATCCACCATCTCTTTTTTTTTTTTTTTTTTTTCTTTCAACCAAATAAGAGTTCCTAGAAATTTCTTTTCTCATTTTCACCCTCAGCAATCTATCCTCCCACTTTTCCTTCCAACCAAACATAACATTAATTATATAAATAAGTTATGCGTACTTTTATTTATATTTTATGTATAAATATATTTTTTCAAATTATTTATTAAATAATAGCATCTAAAAAATAATTTTCAATAGTAGAATAATTAAAGTTTATGAATTTATCATAAAAAGTTATGAATATTGAAATTTTCAAAATATATTTTTAATTTTTAAATAAATTAATGTATAAATTTATACTATAATTTAAATTATTACAAATAGTAAGTTGGATTAGATTTGTTTCAACTTGCGAACTAAAGTTCAATGATACTCGATATATCTATTAAAAAAAGAAAAAGAAAGTATGAAGTGGCAAGAACTCAGCTCAATTTAATTCATTTGCAGCCCCAATTGCAAATAAGACTACACATACACCATTTTAAACAATTTTTTTAATTATTAACAAAAATTCAAAATGGAAAATCATTATTTCAAAAGCCTCATTCCTTGTATTGTATTCGTTTGTTTTTGAAAAAATTCTAACCAAAAATCATGGTTTCAAATAACTTTGTTTTTGTTTAATTTTCATCTCCTCTATAATTTATGATCAATTTAATGTCATTTCAATAATAAATTTCAAATTTGATGTAATTTGATTAATATATATTAAAAGTCAATATATATAAATAAACATATGCACAATTTCTTGATTAGACTTGATGATCATCAAACATGAATTTGAAAAAAGTGGTAAATATCATATATGTTTAGTTTGTAATTTTTTTTTTTCTATAAATGAAGGTGATGAGTGCTTTATCAAATGTGAGTATTGTGGTAAATTTATATAAATAAATAATTTCTTGATTAGACTTGATGATACCAAACATAAATTTGAAAAATGTGGTAAATGTCATATCTAATTAGTTTGTTATTTTTTTTTTCTATGAATGTAGCTGATGAGTGCTTTATCAAATGGGAGTATTGTGATGGGTTGGACTTCCTTCTATGCATTTATTAGGCATGCAAAACAAATAACAAATATCAAAGGACCGAGTTTAAAAGCTTTCCAATACTTAAGTTAGTAATAGTGACTTGAGGTTGCCATGAAGAAGATGATCTTCCTTAAAGCAATAAATATTTTAAAGTAATAGTGACTTGAGGTTGCCATGAAGAAGATGATCTTCCTTAAAGCAATAAATATTTTAAAGAAAAAAAAGAGATGAGAAAGTATAGAGATCAAACTATCTGAAAATAGAGTTCTCTCTTCTCTTATATATGACTTGGGCTAAGTAGGTGGTGAGCATATATCCCAAGTGTAATGACACTCAGTCTAGCTTTGATGGGACGGGTGATAGGTTTCATTTTCCCTATGATTAGTGTGAATCATGTATTTGGTTATGTCTAAGTTGGTGAACTCATAAGTGGCAGAGAAGGGTGCGTCGCATCTAGGCAGGCTTTCCTCTGACAATGTTCAACCTCTCAAAGGAATAGTTCTAAATTTCTCCTTGCGTTCGCTAAATAAATGACATTGTTAGTGATATTGACTAGAGATGCAAAATTTGATAAACAATGAAGCCAATTATTTTTTTTTAAACAATGAAGCCAATTAATTAGCACCGTGATAATTTAAATAAATTTATATAAGACAATGTTTCCATGTAGGACATTACATTTTAATATTACTGGTTTTTTTTCTAACGTGCTTCATACATTGATCTCCATTATAACTTATTAGATATATAAACACTTATTTCAAATTTTCACTTTTTCCTTATTAAAGATTTAATGACTAATTTTTTATTACTTAAGTATAAAACTATATACTTTTATGTTAAGTGAAGTTTTTAATTAAAATGATATAAAACTTCTCAAATAAACACTATAAGGCAGAAATTATATTGGTCGACTTTTAAGATAATTATAGAGAAATATTTATATAATTTGATTATTAAATTCATTTTAGTTGTTGAATACAGGTTAAGTTAATTTTTCATGTGAAAATCTAAAAATTCAACAAAAATATAATTATACACAATAAATATTATCTAAGTTATATAATCGTGCATGTTTAATACAATTAGAATAATAATACAAATAATTATATATTTTACATAAATATATGAATGTACTTTAAAAGGCACGTATATACAAAATATTAAAAGAAAATGAGTCAAATGTATTTAAATAAATCATTTCTTATAATTTTAAATGATATTATTATATTAAAGAATTTGTTAGAGAAAAGAAAATAAAGGAATTGATAGATATGTTTTATTATAATTTTCTAATTTATTTTATTATTATTATGTTGCCTAACTATTAATTATAAGTTAATTTTCGTGTTAGTATTTGGTACATCTATTATTCTCTCATAATTTTAGTGTAGATTATATGTTTTTATTAATTTTGCTAAATTTGATCTCTTTGATATATTATAGCTTAATTTGTATTCCTCTAGAAAATTAACAACAATTTTTTCAATTTCTATATGCACAATTATTTTAATGATGATCCAATCGTATAGGTTTCTATTTCATGGTTCAATCAGTGGGACTGATTGAACAAAATTTCTTCATTTTTCATTTTTTTAATTTTTTGTCATTTTATAAAATTTTTTTATTAATCCATATCCGACTAATTAAAAACTAGTGCAATGATGATTTAACTGAAATATCAATTTTTTTTAGTCAATTGAAATGGACTGGCTACCTATTTTTAATTAAATAGGTTAAACATAAAATTAATATATACAGATTTTGTATCATTAATAATATACTTATTATCGTGATTTGAATACACTTGTCATATTATAATCCTTAAGTAGATATCACAATATAGACACGTTAAGAATAATTTAATTATTGATGTCACCAGTAAAGACTTGGCCTTCCCTTTTTTTCTTTTTTGGATTTGTACGCAATATAAAATGTCAAATTTGTGATTAGGATCGAAGTTTGTTGATTTGTTCATTATTAAAATATGAGATTCATTCTAAGAATTTAAGACAAGCAAACTAATTAAATATTTGCCAAAGTATAAGAGTACACTTTTAATTGAAAAAATAATTAATTTAATGAGAATTGAAAAAATAGTTTTTAATTGTGTTTGAGTATAAAAGTACATTTTTAAATTCATTAATAAATTACATTTAGTATCGATAAACACGCATAAACTTGATGAAAATACTTTTAACTATTAAAAAAAAAATTCTGCATTGTATTGATGTCAAATACAATTCTTGTAAGGAAATGACACGTATACCTATACTATATATAAATACTAGGAATATTCTTTGCGCGATGCTGCGGGATTAATATTACTTTATAAATTTTAAGTTAATTTAATTATTATATATTTTTAATTTAATCAATGAATTAATTTAATTTATATTAAATTAAATCTATGTAAAGGACTTGTGTATTTCACAATTCTTTCTTCAATTAAATAAAAGATGTAAACATTTATTTATTTCATTCTTATTTTTAAAATTTCTACATACAAAAAAATTCTACCAATCAATAGAGACAGTGTGAATCTTATTGCTGGACCTAGCCTAAATTGCTCGCTAGAAAGGCAATTAGATTAGCAACATATCAGACATACAGCCGAAAATAAGAAATGTCATAGAACCAGAAACATCTTTATTGATTAATTTATACCTAAAAATACAAATAACGTGTTAAAGACAAAAAAAAATGAAAATTAAAGACAAAAAAATTAAAAAAAGACATTATAAATAATCAACTACCAGGTAAAATTACCAATATATTGAAAGATTTTTTAATGTTCCGCCTCTGTTGCACTACACTTGATCATTATAATTCTAAAAGCTACACTTATACTGATGACAATTTTTATACCACCAACTAATTGTATTAGCAACATTTTTGGTTGTTATCCTCAATTGTAATAGTTTATTTGTACCTAAAAAATGCAAATAATGCATTAATAGCAAGAAAATAAAAGAAAAAAATTAAAAACAATTAACTACCAAGTAAAATCATCAATAAATTACCGTTGTTGCATTACACTTAATCATTACAATTCTGAAGGCTACATTTACAATGAGGGCATGCTTTATACCACTAATTATTTGTATTGTCAACATTTTTTGATTGTCGTCATCAATAGTAGTAGTTAAATTGTACCTAAGAATTGCAAATAATGAATTAATGGCCAAAAAAAAAAAAAACCAACATAAACAATTAGCTATTTGGTAAAATTACCAATAAATTGGAGGATCCTTTAATGTTCTACAGATGCCACCACCACCACCATCAAACATTTGTAGTATCAACATTTTCTATTGTTTCTTTGTAGATAAATTTTATTCTCTAAAAAATGTAAATGATACATTAAATATATAATTTTTATAGTTTTGAGTTTAAAACTTTGCATATTTTTCAATTGGTTAGATCGCCCTATAATACAATAATGTTAATGCATGCAATATAAGGTATAAAATAGGTAAAAATCATAATTTACCTTTTTATAAAGTTAGAAGGGTCATGAATTGCAAGTTTGGCAAAAATTTCAATTGCTGGAGGTCAATCGACCATTGCTTCATCTAAAAGGATGATTGAATAGTCATGAAACCATATTTTTGTAAGATAACAATACAATGAAAATAATAAATATAAATTAACACTTACCAATATATATATATATTTTTTGATCATTGACAAAAAAGCAACAATCACATGACAATTTAAATCTTCAACAAATATGACAACTTCTGGAAATTGAAGAGCTATTCCATCCCATAGAGTAGCATTTACGTTTTTCACTACTAAATGCAATTTTGTGAATTAAGCAAAGTAATAAAATTAAAATGAAAGCAAAAACTAATTATATAAAAAAAAAACTGTACATGCAACTTTTTATATTGAACTCGATGTTGCTTTGCAATTGTCTTTTCAGTGGCTCCAACAGAAATAATTTCTCCTAGGATGTACAAAATATCGAACATTTAAACATGTAATACATTAAGAAATTTTTTAAATTTATATAAATTTAAAAGAAATGAAGGAACCTGTTAAAAAGTGTTGTCCCTTGACCTAGAGATGACATTTTAGAAATCAAGAAACTCAAACATATTAGATGGAATGGGCAAATCTTCTTTGTCTAGCACTTTAAGAAATGCATTCTTTGCTGATTTGATTCGAGATAGATGGCAGTTAACTTTATAGTTACAATGTGCAATGATCACCAAAAACCCATAAATATGATGAATTATCCCTCCATTCAATAATTATTGGAAATGATTAGCTAATTGTTTTGGCATCATGCCCTGCACTTTGTCATCCTAACAAAAATAATAATAAAAGATAAAATAAAAAATGAAACAAACAGTCAAAAGAAAAAAGGGGCAAGAGAAAGAGTTCTAATATAATACCTTTTCATTGATCATCAAAATCTCTAAGCTAAATAGCTCTTTGGAATTATAAACATTTGCAAATTCCCATATCCTAGCAATTTGAGCTTTTATTTGAATACTTTTGCTTTTATTATTGACATATAATAAAAATGTTTATGACATCTTGAAATGAACATTGCAGAAAAAATAATAAAAAAATATTTATGACAATGCAACATACATTAAAAAAAGGCTAAATATTAAAAGATAATTTATCAAAAATTTCAATATATAATGTACTTTGTGCAGTTTAAACAGTTGCTAAATATTAGAAAATAAATCATCAAAAATTTCAGTATATACAATATTTTTTGTACAATTTGAACACTCATCATTGATATTACTTTTCTCTTTGTTTATTAATATTTGCAAATTTTCAAGAGAAGTAACTCTAGATAATGCAACATAAAATTGGCTATGACAAAAAACATGATTGTATAAGTATAAGGCAACTTGTTTTAATGTTTGGTCTTGACTTTTATTTATTGTCATAGAGTAACAAATTCTTATTGAAAATTGTCACCTTTTTAATATGAAAGGGAATTTATTTTCACTATAAGAAAGAACAATTCAAGGTATGTACACTTTTTACCCACTATATGATCGAGTTATCATTATAGCTTCTATAATTTTTGTGCCTAAATTAGTTATCATTAATCTTGTACCATTACATAACCTAATGCTAGGATTTATATTTCGAAGTAACATAATAGGAATATTTTCCTTTAATTTCAACTCGTGTTGTGGAAATCCATTAAAATTTAAAAAATTTAAAAATTCAATCGGATAAAGTATTTCTAATTCTTCAATACCTTTTGATGTCCTACATATTGAGTCTGAATTATAATATATTTTTTCTTCTCCAAGTACTAAATTAATCATTTCTTTATTAATAACATCTACAATATGATTGGTAGGCGTTATAATTGCTCTATTTTTAATATATAAATAATCAGTATAATTATTTAAAAAATCAGGATATGCTTCTTCTATTATTTTTTTTTATTTGATCACAATAATCTATGATTAAAAGGTTGTTAGTTATTTTAATCCAATTATCTGCTTCATCGAGTTTGCAAGATTTATTTGTAGGTGTTTTTCCATCGCCAACCGATAAAATCCACTTAGAAAAATTTAATAATGCATTATGCTCATTCATATTATTGGATGTCAATGTAAGGCGCATATTAATGTGAACCCTTAATTTTACACCCACAGCATCTAATCGCTACCTTAACACTTGCTGAATTTAACTCATTGCGCGGAGCTATTACGGTGATCTCGCTAACCGGTTAGCAGGCGGGGATTCGGGGCGCTAAAAATTTTTTAGACTTCATTTACATTGCCACCAAGCATCCAAATTTCCGAAACTCCACACCAACAACCAATCTCTAAAAAAAAAAAAAAAAGAACTACATCGGAAAGTGTGCCATGCCACGTGGCGTGCGGCACAGGAGGCGTGCGGCACTGCGTCAGGCTTGACGCGGTACCGCATCGCCCCTTTGCGGCGTGGTCTGGTGCGGCGCCGCGCCAGGGTATGCCCCACTCTGCTCCAGTGGGCCCCATATGCGTAAAATGACCTTTTTACCCCTCTTTGTCCAGTTATCAGCCATTTTCTGACCCTATCCCACATGGTTTTTTCACATTTACATTACTTAAACTACCCTTTACCCATTTGCCTATAAATAGGCTCCCCATTCCCTCATTTTGAGACATTCATTGAGTTTGAGTAGATGGTTATCCTCAAATTCCTCTCTTCTTTTCCCTCCAATCACTCTATAATTAATTAATTAATCTTTTTAATTAATTAATTACTTTACCCTAACTAAGTTAATTAATCTTTTCAATTAACTAATTTTTTAATTAATCACTCTTTTTTCAAAAATCATTCCTTTTTTAAAAAAATCAAATTAATCATTTTTCTTAATTCATCTTTCATCCACATTAATTAATTAATCCTTTTAATTAATTAATCACTTTTTCCAAAATCAAATTAATCATTTTTCTTAATCCACTTTTTCATCCAAATTAATTAATTAATCTTTTTAATTAGTTAATCCATCCATCCTTTTCATCATATTAATTAATTAATCATTTTAATTAATTAATTAATCTTTCAATCCATCCAATCACCCGATCCCGATAAAACGGAATTTCAGTCCGGTAAAACTCTTCGCCCACCAAAAGTCAAGGTATCAGCCTTTTTCCTCACTTTTAACACACCCAAACTAAAATCGATCTGATCAACTCTTAAACCTCTCCACTTAACAGTGGAACGAACTACGTGGGTTTTGATTCCCATTCAATGGGGTACGTAGGCACGTTTGGAATCTAAATCCAAATTTCAAATCCAAATCCCAATCAATCTCTTTTTCCCTTTTTTAATTAATTTGTGAATATTTTATTTTCACCATTCATTCGTATTTTGCCATATTCATGCATTTTCTTTAAAATCATCTTATAAATGTCATTCATGAAATCCAATTTTTAAATCAAATTAAACTTAAGAGCCAAATTTAGATTATTTAAAACTAAAAACCTAGTCTCCGAACTCAACCTGGTTCGAGATTAGTGATTTTTATTCTTGGATAAATTAATTGCAAAATTAATAAATTGGAGTCAATTGAGTTTTTCCTTAATTTTTCCCATTTAAAAGAAATTAGGGTGGCGACTCCTAAAAATCATTTTTTAAAATCAACTAAATCCGAACCCGAGGGTTCCATCATGAGTCTAAACCCGAATAAGCATTCCGGTTCTCTCTAGTGGACTGGGCCGGTACTCGGGGGAGGCCTCACAGTTGGCGACTCTACTAGGGACTGGTTGCCACCTTTTTTTTTTTAATAAAAAGGAAGATAAAAGGATTAATATTTGGTTAAGGAAAATTTTCCAAAATAATCTCCTTTTGGCTCATTAAGAATAATTTGACTTTCATGCATCACTTTGCATAATAAAGGCTCATTGCCTAAACCTTAGCTTTAGGGAAACTTTTTGGATGGCAAGTAGCATTGGCTCGACAACTCTCTTTGAGTATGCTGGGAGATAGCGAAAGCATTTCACCCCGCGACAAATCCCCGATCATTTTGGTGGTGTAACGAGTAGTCAGTACTGTTGGACTCATGCGAGGCTCCTTGCCTCACATGTGGTTAGGTATATCGATGCTCTAGTGTGACGGGGACCCTTAAATCAAACTACCCTTTGCCCTTGTGCATATAGTTGCCTTAGCCTTTGACCTTAGGTTCCATGTACCATAATAATCGATACTTTTGCATGTTCATGAAACCTTTTTCAGCATGCATCATGCCATGATCATACATACACAATATGAGAAGCTCAACAAGGTCAAACAGCTCAAAGACCCAAACTGGTGGTTCGTTACCCCAAAAACACCTCACACACTCACCCTATCAACATAAAAACCTAGTGACCAACCATGTAGAGGGAATCCTTTTCCTGACACATCTTCACATTCATGCCATTTTTCCTTCACAAATCCATTTTCTTATCCATTTTTTCTGTCTGTTTCAAGGTACCAATGGACAATACCTTCAACTTCGATCAAGATGCCATGAGCGCTTTCTTCACCAGCCTTCTCAAGAAACAAGAGGAAACTTTTCAAGCTGTACTCACCACCGCTCTTCAAACTCAAGCTGAAAATTTCACCAATGCCCTCAATACCCAATCTGCCACCTTTACTGATGCCCTCAACTCCCAACGCCAGTCTATCATCAATGAGGTCAAGGAAATGACCAATGCCACTGTCACTCCCTCTCCTGCTCATGTTGAGCTTGCATCTGCCCAAGCTGGGACTAGCCATATCCCTACTTTTACTCCTTCAATTATCGATCTCACCGATAAAGGGAAAGCACCTGAGACTCCAACCCCTTTGACCATGGATTTAAACACAACCACTCCTTCTCCCACTACGAATCATTTTCGAAGTGGAGATTTCTTTAGCTTTCCTGAAACTAACAAATTGTTGGAGAAAGTTGAGGTCATGGAAAAAATGCTCAAGAATGTTAAAAAGTACGAAGACATGATAGATGTCGACTCCTTAGCTCTCTTCCCAAATGCACGAGTTCCACCAAAATTTAAAATGCCAGTCATGGATAAGTTTAATGGCACCACGTGTCCCAAAACTCATCTCAAGATGTATGTGGGTGCCATGAGACCTTTTGATGTGGACGATGAACTCCTTGCCCAACTATTCCAGCAGTCGTTGACCGGAGCTGCTATTAAGTGGTTACTAGATCTCGAAAAAAATCACAAGAAGACTTGGGATGACATATGTAATGCATTTGTCAAACAATATTACTACAACATCGAGGTGGATGTAAGCCGTCGAGATTTGGAAACCACCAAGCAAGGGCCAAGAGAATCCTTCACCACGTTTCTTACAAGGTGGAGGACAAAAGCGGCTCAAATGGTGAACCGTCCATTTGAAGTAAAGCAAATTGACATCATCGTCAAGAACCTTCTCCCCCAATATTAGGCTCATCTGCAAACACAGTACCTCCCTAACTTTAAAGCTCTCATTGCCACCGTCACTAAGATTGAGGATTTGATTCAATCAGGACGAATCAAAGATGAATCCTCTAGTTTAAGGTATCACAAGAACACCACTAACACCACCCAAAGAGAGAGAGAGGTAAATGTTGTGTCCTATCACCAGCCGATGAAGTTGGAAACAAGGAGGACTTTCTCTGAACTGGGCATGCCCCTTAGTATCATTTACAAGAAAGCCTTAGAGGCTAATCTGGTTAAGCCCTTAGACCCACGACCTCCTCCAAACCCTTTGCCTAAGGGTTATAATGCTAATGAGCACTGCAACTTTCATCAAGGGCCAGGGCATAAAACTGATGCATGCCAAGCTTTGAAGCATAAAATCCAAGACCTCATTGATAGTAGAGACATCATTGCTCCCAAACCCAAAGTCTAGCACCACCACCAATCCTTTTTTGAACCACAGAGCTCACTTGACCATCTCAAGCTCCATCTAATAACTGGTATTTTGAGAAGAGTGCCAACACTATTGTGCACTTATCCAAGTCCTCCGGATTCGTGTCTGAATTGTTTAAGTTAGGGTGGAAGTCACTTGAGTCAGAGTCTATGTCAAAGTTTGTTTCTATTAAATCTTTTTTTGAATTTGAGTCTGTTAGGTCTTGTCCTTTTGAGTCTATATTTCATCTTTTAGGCTTATCCTTTAATGTACTCGTGATGGGACTCTTTTTTCAGTAATAAAATTTTGAGCTTTTTTAATTTGCATTATTTTTTTTGATTTATCTTTAAATGGGACATCTTAAAAAAAAAATAAAAAAATAAAAATAATAAAAAAAAAGGCAAAAGGATCAACTAATTAGGGCACAGAAAAAAATCTCATACATTACATTTGCATGACAATAGTGAAAAGATCATAAGCTATTATGCACAATGACAAGGACATGATAGGGATACTCCAAGCATCACGGTTTACAAGATCCTGACCTACAAGAAGCCTAACAAGAAGAAGCTGCGAAGAATGAAGACAAAATAGGAAGATCCTATCCGATAGAGGCACTATCTTCACGGGCGTGGACGAAAGTGAATTCTCCCATCTTGGCAACCTGGATCAGCTGAAACGATACATCATCCAAAGATGACATCTGCATTTCATTTTTATTTCTCATGCGTATGTAATCAGAACTACGTGGACCTGATTCTCTCTAAAAGAAATAACCGATAGAAAAGTGATATAAGGGATACGTAGGCAGCCCGACTCGGGTGCGGTCCAAATGATAATATAAAATATTTTTTTTGCATTGAATTCTCATTTTCTTTGTGCCTAGTACATCATTCACTTGATTCTTTTGCCTAAATAAATAAAAAAAAAAAGGGAGAATGCTCGCTAAGCTGAAAACCTGAAAAGGCGGCTTAGAGAAAAATAGAGCAAAAATGAAAGATGTCTCATTTAACGATGATTAAATCTTGCAAAATACAAACCCATCATAAAGGATAGCCCTTTCATTATCGTCTATAGCTTATCCTATTTCGTGTAGTCTTGTCAACTTGTAATTACTTCAAAAAAAAAAAGTCACGTCTGAAGTCATGGCCTAGCCAGTCCTCCTCTACCTCCTGAGATGCAAATCTCTCGTGTCCTTGTCAAAGTCAAAGTCTGTCATAATATCCTTCTTTAAGTCACTATTGTAAGCCATGGTGTCGCACTTCCAGTAGATCCTCGAGTCTCCTTCAAAGATTGAATCACCCCTCTGTCTATGTTGCAGTCCTCGCTCTACCAATGGCTTCTCTGGCAGCCCATCCTTCCTCAACTATGTCACCCTCCACAGGGTAACTTGGTACTCTTTCTCAATTGGCCAAACCACCTTTATCAATCTCTCTGTGATCTCAAGTGAAATCCCAAAATAAACAGCATAAAAACTCCTCAGCCAGTCATCACCTGATAACTCTAGCAATGGAAGGTATGATCTGCATAAACCCCATGAAAGAAAAGTTGAGGGCACGTCCTGAGTCTGTCCCATATGCCTCAAAACCCTTACTCCCTAGTGGAAAGTCATTCAAACCAAGCCTAACAGGCAAATCACTCGACACCCATGGCTCCCGGTCATGAGAGATCAAATCCTCTACAATTGGTAGTGCTAAAAATGTGTCTGCCAAGGGGCAAGTTGCAAGCAGTCATCCTATCTGATCTCTGACCGAGTATCAATAAAGCATGAGTAGACTGAAAAGTAGGGGCCACCACCTGAAAATGATCCATCAACCACGCTTTCGAGATAACCCAAAACCTGAAACAGACATCCATAAAGCACCAAAGCAGAAAGGGTAAGAATAGACAAATTTTTATCACTGGGGAATAACTAGCAAGACAGTTCATCTCTCTAAATCCTTAACAAAGCAATTGAGACTCATCAGTGTCTTCACTAGCACAGCTCTAGCCACAAAATACCTTTGTTCTATCTACCACTGTGGCATCACCCAAATTAATAGACCCGTAACTGACACTTAAACCAAAAATCAAGACCCTCATGTTGAGCCTTTGCACCCCTCATATCTCCCTAGTCACCGGAATCATGGAACTTTTCAATCACAGTGGTCAAATTCACTTAACTATCACCAACCATCATTTGGCTTGCAACATCCTGAGGCAAGTCAAAAACTCTTGAAAAATTCAAAAAATGCCAGACTTTGAACTTTAGCACCACTAGAGTTGCCTTTGAGTCGTAGCCAAGCCATATTCCCTATCTCTCTAGAATAGGCACAGCTCCTTCTCGGCAGTACCAAAACAAAAACCACGAGCCACCAAATTCTGAGATCTGAAGCAACCCCTCGAACTCCTCATAATGCCACCATGGCAATTTTTCCATATCAACTCAAGTTGAATTCCTCAGCTTTGTTGAGTTTCTTAGTCCACACATGCATGTCTCCACCATCATGTATTTATGCAATCATCCATTACGGGCATCATCACAAATCATACATGGCATAGAAGTCAAGCAAAAGGTTCATGAATACTAAAACATGCATGCATCATCTGTGCACCAGTACCTATGCAATCATCTGCAATCATACACCATCATGCATAAGCTGAGCCAATAGCCTCACTGACATCTCCTAAAGCTGACCAATACTTCCTTCCAAGCTTACTGACACCTCCTAAAACTGATCAGTGTCTCTTTGAAGCTAAATGATACCTTTTCAGATCTAATCAATAAAGTGTGACTTCTAGAGTCCCTTTACTCCCAGCAAAGTTCCTTTGAGCCTTCTAAAAGGCCCAACCCTTCACATTCAGAAGCCTAAGTTTCTTTGGCACAACTAAAATCTTAAGCCGACTAGCCATAAACAGAGGCTCTTCCTCAGAATCTCGCGAGTCAACTCACCATAAGTCAAGGCTCTCTTTTTACTAATTTATCTTGTCCAAAATCTTCTTTACATTAAGGCTGAACAGATAGCCTTGATTGAGATTTACTTCAGATCATCTTTATCTCCAACATTAAGGCCGGACAGATAGCCTTGATTGAGATTCACATTAGACCTTCTCTATCTCTAACATTAAGACTGAATAGATAGCCTTGATTGACTTCAGACCTTCTCTATCTTCACATTAAGGCCGAACAGATAGCCTTGATTGAAATTCGCTAAAACTTCTCTATCTCCAACATTAAGGCCAAACAGATAGCCTTGATTGAAATTTACTCCAGATCATCTTTACCTCTAGCATTAAGGCCAAACAGATAGCCTTGATTGAGATTTACCCAAATCTTCTTTACATTAAGGCCGAACAGGTAGCCTTGATTGAGATTTGCCCCAGATCATCTTTATCTCCAACATTAAGGCCGGACAAATAGTCTTGATTATTCTTTATCTCCAACATTAAGGCCAAACAGATAGCCTTAATTGATATTTACCCAAATCTTTACCTCCAACATTAAGGTCAGACAGATAGTCTTGATTGAAATCTTGTCCAAAATCTTCTTTACCTCTAACATTAAGGCCAAACAGATAGCATTGATTGAGATTTACCCCAAATCTTCTTTATCTCCAACATTGAGGCTGGACAGATAGCCTTGATTGAAATTTACTCTAGATCATCTTTACCTCTAACATTAAAGCCAGACAGATAGCCTTGATTCACTTTAAACCTTCTCTACCTTCAACATTAAGGCTGAACAGATAGCCTTAATTGAAATTCACCAAACTTTCTCTATTAAGGCTGGACAGATAGTCTTGATTGAGATTCGCCTCGAACATTCTTTATCTCTAATATTAGGGCCGAACAGATAGCCTTAATTAAAATTCACTGAGACCATTTTTGCAACCAACATCAAGGTCGAACATATAGCCATTGATAAAGTTTCATTTATCTTAGAGGTCCTCCTCCTAAGGACATGACAAGAACACACAAGCCCAGAGTTTGACATGGCACCTCTTCCCAACGTTCACTGTCATCAGAATCACCTTTTATTCAAAGCCAATTCTGATGAGGGGGCAACTGTGAACCCTTAATTTTACACCCACAGCATCCAACCGCTGCCTTAACACTTGCTGAATTTAACTCATTGCGCGGAGCTATTATGGTGGTCCAGGTAACCGGTTAGCGGGCGGGGGTTCGAGGGCAGCGCCCCAGAAAGAAAATTTTTTAGAGTTCATTTACATTGCCACCAAGCATCCAAATTTCCCAAACTCCACACTAACAACCAATCTCTAAAAAAAAAAAAAAAAGAACTACATTGGGAAGTGTGCCATGCCACGTGGCGTGCCGCACGAGAGGTGTGCGGCACTGCATCAGGCTTGACACGGTACGCACCGCGGCCTAGTGCGGCGCCGCGCCAGGGTACACCCCATTCTGCTCCAGTGGGCCCCACATGCGTAAAATGATCTTTTACCCTTCTTTGTCCAGTTATCAGCCATTTTCTGACCCTATCCCCATGGTCTTTTCACATTTACATTACCTAAACTACCCTTTACCCATTTGCCTATAAATAGGCTCCCCATTCCCTCATTTTGAGACATTCCTTGGGTTTGAGTAGATGGTTATTCTCAAATTCCTCTCTTTTTCTCCCTCCAATCACTCTCTAATTAATTAATTACTTCACCCTAACTAAGTTAATTAATCTTTTCAATTAACTAATTTTTTTAATTAATCACTCTTTTTTCAAAAATCATTCCTTCTTTAAAAAAATCAAATTAATCATTTTTCTTAATTCACCTTTCATCCAAATTAATTAATTAATCCTTTTAATTAATTAATCACTTTTTCCAAAATCAAATTAATCCTTTTTCTTAATCCACTTTTTCATCCAAATTAATTAATTAATCTTTTTAATTAATTAATCCATCCATCCTTTTCATCATATTAATTAATTAATCATTTTAATTAATTAATTAATCTTTCAATCCATCCAATCACCCGGTCCCGATAAAACAGAATTTCAATCCGGTAAAACTTTTCGCCCACCAAAAGTCAAGGTATTAGCCTTTTTCCTCAATTTCAACACACCCAAACCAAAATCAATATGATCAACTCTTAAACCCCTCCACTTAACAGTGGAACGAACTACGTGGGTTTTGATTCCCATTCAATGGGGTACGTAGGCACGTTTGGAATCTAAATCCAAACTTCAAATCCAAATCCCAATCAATCTCTTTTTCTCTTTTTTAATTAATTTGTGACTATTTTATTTTCACCATTCATTCGTATTTTGCCATATTCATGCATTTTCTTTAAAATTATCTTATAAATGTCATTCATGAAATCCAATTTTTAAATCAAATTAAACTTAAGAGCCAAATTTAGATTATTTAAAACTAAAAACCTAGTCTCCGAACTCAACCTGGTTCGAGATTAGTGATTTTTATCCTTGGATAAATTAATTGCAAAATTAATAAATTGGAGTCAATTGGGTTTTTCCTTAATTTTTCTCATTTAAAATAAATTAGGGTGGCGACTCCTAAAAATCATTTTTTAAAATCAACTAAATCCGAATTCGAGGGTTCCATCGTGAGTCTAAACCCGAATAAGCATACCGGTTCCCTCTAGTGGACCGGGCCGGTGCTCGGGGGAGGCCTCACAATTAATAGTTAATTCATATACCTTAAAGAATTTCCATAAGTAGAATCTCGTTATTGATGCATTTACAATATCTTCTTTATTTCCATTAATAACAACAGGTAAAATTTATCTAAAATCACCCCAAGCAAAAGAATTTTCCTTCCAAAAGATTATTTGATTTATCTTCTTCAAAATCACATAAAATATCTCTGAATAATCTATCTAATGCTTCAAAACAATGTTTATGACTCATTGGAGTTTCATCCCAAATTATCAAGCAAGTTTCTTCTATTAATTTTACTAGCTGAGTTCCTTTTTTAATTTCACAGGAAGAATGTTCATTTAAATTAATTAGTATCTTAAATCTAGAATGAGCAGTTCTACCTCCAGATAATAATAATGCAGAAATACCAGACGAAGCAACTACTAAAACAATTTTTTCCTCTAATCTAAGTTTTGATATAATAACTTCATATAAATATGTTTTTCCCATTCCACCATAACCATATACAAAAAACAACCCTTGGTTATTATGTTCAACAGTAAAAATAACATCATCATATATCTTACATTGTTCGACATTGAGAGTTAAGATCAAACTATCATGCTTCTATTTTAGTTTTTCAATGTTATAATTTAATTCTTCAACTAATAACCAATTACTAATATCTCCTATCAATGATTTATCAGGTAGCGGCAAATTATAATAAGCTAAAGAAGAGGAATTTTTGTTAAAAATTTTTTCAAGCTCAAGCAAGACTCTATTTTTCAAATAATGATCAGAAATAGCTGCAGTTGGAATTTCTGAAGTGTTATGTAATTCATATTTGATATCATCAGAAAAGTACTTCCAGAATAAATTCAAAAGTTTATTCGGATCTTCAACTTCACAAAATAGAATAACAACTATGAATAGATGGCGAAGTTCATAGATGATGCACATAAAACAACTTCTTCTATACCATTAATCCATTCAACATCATTTCCCAGTAAACCATATGCATTGCAAGCATATTGAAAAGTAGGGTGTAGAACTCCAATAACAGTTCTAATACCTTCAAATGTTTTATGTCCCTTAACAATATTTAAAAGCATCCTTAAATAATATAATTCACCGGATTATGGATGGACATAAGCAATTCTCCCAATACAATTTCCCCTTTTACGTCTAGTCCACGCTTTTTCTTTATTTTGTCACACCCATTTAGTTGGTAATTCAGCATAAGTTAAATTTCTAGCATCTTCATATAAACCATTAGCAGTCATCCATTTAGTAAACATAATATGTTCGAAAGTTGAATTATTTGCTATATAACTCAAATCAACAGATGGATTAAACAAAACAATATTTATATATTGTAAGTGTATTGTCAGTTTCTCAATAGCTGGATCTCTATATTGTATTGGAAACTCAAATAATCTCAACGTTGCTTCACAGGGTGATAAAAAGTGACAATCTAAATACATTTTTATTTCATCAATAACCACCTCTTCATTATTATTCTCTAATTCATCAGCAGTCGCACGAATTCTATCAGGTCCTTTATTATAAGGAACAAAAAAACGATCATCAATTTTTTGATTATTTCTCACAACAAAATTACCATCATTTCTTGTTTATATATAGCAAAAACATTGGAATCAATTATTGTCTCATTTGGATATTTTTTAGGAAAAAATTTTGAACATCTACCATTCTTCATGCAAGGAGATACAACATTAATAGAATCACATGGGCCATGAATCATGAATTTTGACACTATTTGATAAGCTTCATAATCTATTTCCTTAGAAGGTAATTCAGCAATAATCATTGCATCAATTGCAAAAGGTTATTTGGTTTTATCATCTTTGTGCAACCACACTAAACAATGAATATGAGGCAATCCCCTTTTCTGAAACTCTACAGTGTATAAAAAAGCACAAACTCTACCAAAATGTTCATGCTTTCTTATATCTTTCATTAAATAATTCAGTTTTATTTTAAAAACCCGAGAAATGACATCAGGTCTATTTTCAGGCCTTTGACCTGGGATATAATTTAGCATTTGTTGAATTTCAGGCCATAATGGATTACACGTAAATGTTATAAATAATAAGGATGCCCATAAAATCTACAAATAGCCATGACATCATGATAATGTTCAGTCATATATCTTGGACTCTTATATAAGTAGAAGGTAATATTATCATTGATTTGCCAATGCTGTTGGAATTAGTATTGCCATGTCGAATGGCATTTTTTATCCCCATATATATTTCATACCTCATTTCTCTTTGGTTACGTCTAATAAAATCCAATCTTTCTTCCTACACACCTGAAAATGCATCAACTACAAATTGTTGAAACAAACGGCCACCTCTAAGCAAAGTTGTTCCTTCATTAACATGTTGTTACAGTCTATAAGCATAATACTCACGCATTGTTACATATTTTCTAGAAGAAGGTGAATTGGGTTCTACAATTGCATATTTAATATCAACACTATAGCCATCTTCACCATAAGGAAATAATATTGGATATTGCATTGCCATCATACTTGGATGTAAAACACTAATTCGTTTCAATGTTCCTGTTTTATGCTCAACAATTATATCTCTTTCTTTATCATATAAACCAAAATCTCCAACTATCAAACCAGCTATTTCAGAAGATGATGAAAGACTATATTGCATACTATCTTGATCTCTTCTTCCAATTAATCTCAACTTGATAAGTAAAAGATCATCCTCTTTGAATCTATCATGAACATATCTAAAAGATTTTGGAATTGACTGTATTCATCAAACATTTTCATAAGACCATTAACAACTGTTTCATTTATAAATTTTTTCGATTCATCATTTAGAAAGGAAGAAATTCTATTGCAAAGTTCATTTTCTGTATCATATACATATAGCAGAGCAAATTTAGGTTTTTCTCCTTCAGCAGGCAATAACGAACCAATTATATGATGATTTTGCCCACATATCCTGAAAACATAAGGGCCTAGGTTGTTATTTATGTCATGGTCTATCCTCC
>CANTUT010000664.1:0-62500 GCA_947687605.1 Reutealis trisperma
TATGGGTTTCAGGATCTAGCCTGTTTAGGCAATAAAGTGAGCTCGTACATATATGTGCATATAAGTTGGCAAGTGTGTATATATATATATTAGGCTCTCATCTTAAAATAATTCAACATTTAAAATTTAATATTATATTTATTATTTATAATTTTACAATTAAACACAAATTTAAAATTTAAAATAAATAACATTTAGAATATTTTTATTTTATAATTCTTGTTTTACAAATATTTGATATTATATTGATTTTTATAATTTTACTTTTAAAAACAAATTTCATATATATATATATATATATATATATATATATATATATATATATATATATATATACATATATATATATATATATATATATATATATATATATATATGTATATATATATATTTATATACATATATATATATATATACATATATATATATATGTACATATATATATATATATATCTATGTATATATATATATATATATATATATATATATATATATATATATATATGTATATATGTATATATATATATCTATGTATATATATATATATATGTATATATATATATATGTATATATATATATATATATCTATATATATACATCTATATATATATACATATATATATATATACATATATATATATGTATATATCTATATATATATATATATATATATATATATATATATATATATATGTATATATATATATATATATGTATATATATATATATATATGTATATATATATATATATATGTATATATATATATATATATGTATATATATATATATATATATGTATATATATATATATATATATATATATATATGAAATTTGTTTTTAAAAGTAAAATTATAAAAATCAATATAATATCAAATATTTGTAAAACAAGAATTATAAAATAAAAATATTCTAAATGTTATTTATTTTAAATTTTAAATTTGTGTTTAATTGTAAAATTATAAATAATAAATATAATATTAAATTTTAAATGTTGAATTATTTTAAGATGAGAGCCTAAATTTATTTAAAAAAGAAAAATAATCTGCTCCTCAGATAAATGACTTTAAAAATACTAAATTTTATATGTTTTTCTAATGTGATCACTAATATTCAATTTGATGCAGGTGAATCACTAAAATTTCTTCTTTTTTCTTTTTTTTTTTTGAATCAAAAGTCACCTTGGAAATTAGACCAAAAACCTACCAAACTAGTGATGTAGCATCATACATCATTCCAACAATCTAACTCAGCATGCCACATTGGATCCACATCACCCATGCCATCTAATGTGGGATGATACGGACATACTAAGGCAAATGGTAAGGATGATGTGTTATTTTGTTGAATTTTTGGTTACCATATTAGGAAAACCACTAAATTTATTATGAAAACCACTAAACTTTAGTGACTATATTAAGAAAACAATTAAACTTTAGTGATACGCTTGCATTGAACTTTGTAAATTTTCTTTGAAGGTGACAATTTCATTTATTGGTCATCATCATTTTGAGTTTTTCTCTTTGCTAAAAGGCCTTCAACTTCTTTTTTATCTTTTATCTTTTGTTTTTCCTTTGCAAAATACTTAATTTTCCTTCACAAAGTAAGCTAAACTTATAATCATTAACAATATGAGCACAAAAAGAAATAAAGTCTTTCTATTTATTCATTTAAATCATTAACATATGTTGCCTTTGGATAGGGTTCCATTTCTTTGACCTAAATTTGGACTTTCCTGGGTTGTTGATTTTGTTTTGATAGTGGGTTTGATGGTCTCTACCATCTAAGTTAGTATCAGTTGGTATCAGAGCTTAGACTTCCAATTCAAGTTGGTTATCCATGTGTTTAGAGTAAAAAAAAATATTTTGATTTAGTTTGCAATCTGATTCATGTTTGGACTTTTTTGATTCTAGTATTATTGTTAGGTCTCAAAATTTTATGTTTGGGATTATCATCAGATGATGTCAATCAATTCCACTTTTGGTGTTCTTATTTTCAATATTATTGTTGGGTCTCAAGGCAAGTTACTTAAGGTTCTCATCAGATGGTGTCAATTAATTCCATTAATTGGTATTCTTGATTTCTATATTATTTTTGGATCTCAAAATTTTTTTTTTAGGGTTTTCATCAAATGGCATCAATTAATTCTATTGTAAGTCAAATTGTTATATTTTTTTTATTGTTTTGGTCTATTTAATCTTTATAGAAATAATCATAAATAAGGGTTATGTGTCTAGATTATTTTTTTCTTTCATTGTATTTCTTTTTCTTTCTTCAATCTTATTAGTTTTCGGTTTCGTTTTATTATTTTCTGTCTATTTATTTGTTTCTATTTCCTTTCGCTTCGAGTCAAGTATATCAAAAATATAAAAAAAATAATAATGAAGGTGGAGAATTTGCACATCAAGCTAAGGGAAATGAAAGATTCGAGGATAAATCTTTTCGAAGGAAGAGGGAATGATGTGATCCTAGGTGATGCCACCTTTATATTAAGCTGATTATGGGATTCAAGCCTTTTATCATTTAATTAGATGATGAACAAGGGTTGAAATAGGAAGAATAAGGTAGTGAATCCAAGAATTAAGCAAAAGAAGAATGAAATTTGCAAGGGACAAAAATGGGTAAAAGGCTTTGTGTAAACCACCATTCACACGGCCATGTGATAGGTTTTCAAACTGTCCAAAATATGTACTTTTTGTTTTTCTGAGTTTAATTATTTTATTCTTGTTTTTGATATTTGTGGGCTATAAACTTACTATATTTAATGGTCCAAATCAAATTTATTTTTAATTTCTTAATTTTAGGATTTGATTTTCAATCAAGATTCTACTTTCCTCGTACAGATAAGATTTTCTAAATCCTATATTATTCTAGGGATTTCTTAATTCTTACTTTCCTTATAAAGATAAGATTTTCTAAATCTTATCTGATTCTAAGGTTAGCCTTGAGTCTCTATACAAATATGTGCTCAACAAAGCTTGTACGGAGATTATTCAATTTTTGAATGAGAATATTATTGATTAATAAAATGTGAGTTTATTCTCCTTCTATTGTTTCACACATGTCTCTACATGATTGAAAACCTTAGAACTTATCAAGGCCTACCAAACCTTATGGCATTCATACCTTTCTATGGCATTATAACTTCCATTCTCTGCACATATGTTGGCGTTGGGTGGGGTTTCATTTCTACGAGTTGAATTTGGACTTTTCCGGGTTGTTGATTTCAATTTGCTCATGGGTTTGATAGTCTGTACCATCTGGGTTCGCATCAGTTGGTATCAGAGCTTAGACTTCCAATTCAGGTTGGTTATCCATGTGTTTATAGTAAAAAAAAAAATATTTTGTTTTAGTTTGCAATCTGGTTCATGTTTGGACTTTCTTAATTCTAGTATTATTGTTAAGTAAAGAAATTTTAATTTTGGGGTTTTCATCAGGCGATGTCAATCAATTCCACTTTTGGTGTTTTTGATTCCAATATTGTTGTTAGGTCTCAAAGCAGGTAACCTAAGGTTCTCATCAGATAGTGTCAATTAATTCCATTAATTGGTATTCTTGATTCCTATTCTCATCAGATAGTGTCAATTAATTCCATTAATTGTTGTTTGGTCTCAAAATTTTATTTTTGGGGTTTGCATCAGATGGCATCAATTAATTCTATTCTAAGTCATATTGTTATTTTTTTTATTGTTTCGGTCTATTTAATCTTTATAGAAAAAATCATAAATTAGGGTTGTGTGTCTAGATTATCTTTGTCTTTCGTTCTTTTTCTTTTTCTTTCTTCAATCTTATTAGTTTTTTGTTTTATTTTATCATTTTTCGTGTCTATTTATTTGTTTCTGTTTCCTTCTGCTTCGAGTCAAGTATATAAAAAATACAAAAATAATAATAATAATAATAATGAAGGTGGAGAATTTGCACATTGAGACAAGGGAAATGCAAGATTTGAGGACAAATCTTTTCTAAGGAAGAGGGAATGATGTGATCCTAGGTGAAGCCACCTTTATATTAAGCTAATTATAGGATTCAGCCTTTTACTATTCAATTAGATGATAAACAAGGGCTAAAATGGGAAGAATAGGGCGTTGAATCCAAGAATTAAGCAAAAGAAGAATGAAATTTGCAAGGGACAAAAATGGGCAGAAGGCTTTTAGTTTACACGGTTGTGTAAACCACCATTCATACGGCTTTGTGAAAGGTTTTCAAGCTGTCCAAAATTTATACTTTTTATTTTTCCAAGTTTAATTATTTTATTCTTGTTCCTAATATTTGTGGGCCCTAAACTTACTATATTTAATGGTCCAAATCAAATTTATTTTTAATTTCTTAATTTTAGGAGTTGACTTTTAATTAGGATTCTACTTTCCTTGTATATATAAGATTTTCTAAATCTTATATTATTCTAGGGATTTCTTAATTTTAGTAGTTGATTTTCAATTAGGATTTTACTTTCCTTGTAAAGATAAGATTTCTTAAATCTTATATGATTCAAGGGTTAGGCTTGAGTCTCTATATAACTATGTACTCAAAAAAGCTTATAAGGAGATTATTTAGTTTTTGAATGAGAATAATATTGATTAATAAAATGTGAGTTTATTCTCCTTTTATTATTTCACATTATGTCTCTACATGATTGAAAACCTTAGAACTTATTAAGGCCTGCCAAACCTTGTGGTGTTAATGCCTTTCCATGGCATTACAGCTTCCATTCTCTACCACATATGTTGGCTTTGGGTGGAGTTCCATTTCTATGATCTAAATTTAGACTTTCCCAAGTTGTTGATTTCGATTTGTTTGTGGGTTTGATGGTCTCTACCATCTAGGTTCGCATCAACAAATCAAACTTTTATCTTAGATTCAAAACAAACCTCATTTGAATCATACTTTGATAACGATATATTAAATCAATCACAATGAAGTTGTTACACTTCAAATAAGCATATAAAAATTTAATATCTTTAAATACCTCTAATAAAAGTTATAAAATAGAAGTACAAATCTCATAGGCATATTTATACAAATAATCTCCACTAATAGAATACACAAATCAAAAAAGATCAATAGGTCTTTACTAGACTTGTAATGGGTAACATAAGGTATTTTGGCTAAATAAAGAAAAAGGCTAAGTGAACAAAAATAAGATAATTATGTCAAATTTATAAAAAATAATTAATAGCACTAATAAAGGGAATTTGTTAATGAAGAATCCCTTTCACCTTATGTACTATTCTTTTTCAAAAATTTTCTTCTTTTAAGCTCTCTCTTTTTCCCCCCTCACAAACAATAATAGTTCAAGGATAAACAAGAATCATCAATCATTTTATTTTTATTTTTTGCCCTATTTTCTTGCTTTCCCCAAAATTTATTTTTAGGGCAAAGGTGATCTTTCTTTCTTTCTTTCTTTCTTTTTTATCAGAAATAGTAGTCTTATTTATTAGAGATTCCATTATCTTCAAAAACTTCAATAATTCCCTTTTCTTCATTGGAATGTAAACTTGAAAAAATTATCTAATAAACAAGATGAAAAATAATAATTAGGTTAATAAACAAAGAAAAGAATGCTAAAATTAACAAGGCACAAAGAGGTAAATTAGGGGAAAAATTAAAACATTGGTGGCTACAAGTAATAAGACTAAACAAACAATGTCTAAATTATATCTCTCTCTCAAAGTAAATTCAAAATTTTGCCTTAAAAGTTCACAAAAATATGTTCTAAGATAGGTAAGGCAAATGAAGATTAAAAAAATATATAGAAGCTCTCTCTAAGTAAGCATACACAATTTCAATGCGATCAATTCAATACATAGCTCATCAAAACAAAATCTCAACAAAAGTTAATTTCTTACTCAAAATAGTTGCTTAACTTGATAATTTAATAACTTATCCATAAATATTAATTATAATCTATCCTTGACCTTCATCAAATTATTTAACACAAGTATTTTTTATCAATAAAAGAGGAAAAATTTTAAATTCATCCATCAAAATACAAAAGTAACGACTGAAAACAAAAACAAACTAAACCTAATTTCCGCATACATGCAATTAACATTGTCCTCAATATCAAAAGAAACAAACTAAAAGAAAGAAAATACTCCCTCTTTGTAGAAAAGTGGATTCTGAATTGTAAGTATGAGGTGCATTCCAATTCCTTACTTCCTATAAGACATCAACAAATAATACTAAAAGCAAGGATAAGGGATTAATGATGCAAAAAGAAAAACTAAAAATAAGAAAAATTAAAGAAATAAAATTTAGAACATGGTTGCCTCCTAAGAAGCACTTTTTTAAAATTAATAGGTTGACTTTGACTAGGTCCTCATCAATACAAAGTACAACATCCTTATAGTTTCACAAGTATAGACCTTCACTAACTTGAATGACCATTTTGATTTGAGCCTACATGGAAAAACGTCAAGTTGAGAATAATTCAATAGATTTAAAGAGGCTCATAAATTTCAAAAGATTTTTAATGAACTCTTTTTCTTGCTCTAAATTTTCTTAAGAAATTGAGATAAAAAGGTAATAGTGTCAACTCAAGATTTTATGTTTGCTCAATTGATGGTGGTGAATGCATCTTCTTTTCTTCTGAATTATCAAATTGACATTCTCTATGGTATGGCACATATGATGTAGCATTCATGACAAAATTTTCATTGTTATCTTCAGTTGCCTTATGTATCAAACAAACTTGAAGATTTTCCTATGGATGGTCTTCTTCAAATACCTCTTCAATTAATTCATCAATTTCAACCACCCTACAGATACTATCTATGAGAGAAGGATATTTGAAATTCTTAGGAAAATTGGTTTCAACTTCTTCCTTTTTATCTTGTTTGCTTGAAGTATCTACTTGATCAACCACCTCTTACATATCATTACTCAATGAAATTGATAGGCATTGCTCTCTAAAGTGTATTTCAATTTGACTTGACAAGTTACCATGGCTTTGAGTATTTAATAGACTAGCTAATTGTTCCATTTGTACCTCTATATTTGCATTATAGCTAGCCATTTAATCCATCCTATCTTCTAACTTTTCAAATTGCTCGTCATACTTTTCAAACCTATCCATGGAGGTATTTATGAATCATTCTAATGCAGCTTCATAGTATGGTTTATAATCTTCATTAGCTAAAAATTCATGTTGATAAGGATGCCACAAGTTTTCAGTTAGATGGTATTGCCTTTCCCATGACTAATTTGAATGATTGCTTCATGCTAAGTTGTTTATGTTGGAACATGCATAATTCTCATGCCTATAAAAATTTTGCATCTGCTCTGCATATTTGCACTCAGAATTCAAGTGATTACCTCCATATAAATCACAACTCAAATATGGATTGATTACATGAATTTGATCAAGTATATTAATAGATCATCAAGTTTAACATTTAGCTTACTAAAAAAACCATCCTCATCATACATGACTGTGGCTCTGGTTGGCATTGCTCTCCCATTGCACCATTAGTATGCCATCCCTTTTCTTTTTTTAAATCTTACAAAATAACAAATAAAAATATAAAAGAAAAATAATATAAAATCCAAAGTAATAAATAAAATATTTAGTATTGATATTGACAAAATCTCCTTCCCCTAACAATGCAAAAAAAATTTTGTATGAAATTTGCAAGTGCACATGTCTTAAACAAGTAATATAGTAGTGAAGTAGAGTGTCAATCCCATGGGTTGACAAGTACCAAAATTAAGATTTCTTTATTATTTAGAAAATCAAATAAGATGAAAGAAAATTAGTAAAATTAAACATATATAATAAAAAATAAATTCAATATATATAAAAGGCCTAGGATTTAGACTTTATCAGTTGACTACCTATGAATTTTCTATGTTCTTTAAATTGATTTTATTTTATTGGAATTAATGATTAGATTTCCCTAAATTATGTGAAGTTCTCTATTAAGATAAATCATAAGTATTCATGTTAACCTTATGTCTACTCTCATGATCACAAACAATTAATATAAGACACATTAAGTTTTATAGAAATCCTTTTAACAATCACAAATAAGTATCCTTATCTCTAAGCAACACATACCATAAGTCTCTATCTCAATGAACGAGTATTATATTTCTACTCTTGCTACTTTACACAATACCTTTGATTCATTCAATTAATGGCCAGTTAATCGCAAGCTTTAAGCCCTAAGATAAAAGATTAATTCCAACAAGAATAAACAATCAATCAAACATAGACAATAATAGGCAAATCAATATATTACATCTAAATCCTTGATAAGAGTTAATTGCTCATAATTAAGAAAAAAGAAACTAAATAGAAAGAGTTAGAAGAAAAGAAAACTTAATGGAAAGAGTAACAGAAAGGTTGATACAAACTATTGAGAATTTTTCTCTATTTATAAACAACTAATTCTAGGTTTAGAAGGACTAGGAAATCCTTAGAATCCTTGGAAAATAGAATACTAATTAGCCCTTAAAACGGATTCGAACCATGATAGAAATAGCAAAAGAAAAGCTAAAAATTAGACCTCAAGGTGTTCGATAGTCGTGCATTGCCTAACTTGCACGTGTATGCATAATTGGACCTTTCTTATTGCTTCAAAAATCGAGGGACAAAAGCACACTTGATGTGCACGGCTATGCAACACCTAAGTTACACAATCATGCAGCCCCTAACGCATCTTTTTTGGCTTCTTTCACTTCCTTCTTAATTCAATCTTCATTTTGAATGATCTTTAACCTTCCAAATTCGATGAAAGTGCATGAAAACTTTCAATATAACATAGAAAAACTAGAAGCAAAACTTAAAGTAGAAGATTAACAACAAATTAACAATAAACAAAAGAAAATAAAACATATTTTTGATGGATAAATCTTAAGAAATACTCTTCTAATTAATATCATAATTTAAGCACATCAAACTTAATAGAAATTTTATTATAAAAGAAGAAAAAGAAAGAGAGGAATGAAAATTTGAATTTTTGGTGAATGGTGATCAATTTGTTGCCTCCACCCAGAGCCTGGCAACTATTAGGGCTTGATCTCCTCCTTTTGTGATATGAAAGTTTGATACTTATAGGCATTATTAGAGTTTCAGCCATGCCATGTCACCCTTCAATTATATAATTTAGTCATATTGCAACATTATATAGCCACATTGTTCTATATTTTTCTATTTCAAGATGAAAGAATTAGAATTTTCAATCTTCATGATAGTTCTATCTTTATCTCCTAAATTTCCAACCCGTCTTGAATTGCCTCAATCTAATGTTTGTAGCTGGATTTATGATTAGAATACCAAAGAGAATCTGAGCTATCAAGTGGTATATGACCATGTTGCGAGACAAATATGCCCATGTCAATGAAATAAAAAAAAGAAAAAACACAACTTGGAAATATAGGTATGTTTTTAAGTCATGTGCTCTTTAGTCCTATAGTGTTTTCAAGGTACGGGATGCCTTTTTTGCTTATGTACTAAAACATGGCCATGTTTTACCTTATTGAGTTAAAACATACTGATTTTGCACCTTTTTCCACCATTTTCTCCAAAAACACCTACAAACTTAAAATTTACTTTAAAATAAATAAAACAACTAAAAATTCATTAGAAACAAATAAAAATGGATAAAAATATACTCAAAAATCACCTTAAAATCACTATAATTTTGGTTCAAACATTACTATAAGATAAAAGAAGAATACTTAGACTTATAACATAATGATATGTTGATCTATACCAAAGAGAAAACAAAATAATGATGAGAAAGAATCCTATGTTCTATAGTTTCCTTAATCACATATACCCTTAATTTAAATAACTTATACTATCTCTATACTTCTAAATCTAACTATAGTCTAAAGCTTTGCTCTTATCTAAACCTTTATTCAACTTTTGCTCTAATACCACCTTTGTCATGTCCCGACATAAGTGGTACAATTTTCCTAAGGCATAGGTAGGTTTAAGATCACTAAAAACTCATAGAATCTAATACAGATCTCAATTCCCCTAGATTTACTTAAATAATCATATGATACATGCATTCTAATACCATTCATAGTCTAGTAGCAACTACAATTTAAGAAAAAAAAGTCCTTCCTTTTTATTCCATTTAAATCACTTACTATATGGATCCTTTCAATCTATGAAGCATTTAAAGAAAGATACAATACTTTAACATAGAAAGATACAATACTTTAACATCTACAAAGTAAAATCTTTAAAATAAACTTATACATTTTTAACTTCTTAATTGAGAAGGATGATCAAGAAGTTCTATCAACTCAACTTCTATCAAACTGAAGTGGGTTGGATAGTACAGACTCAAGAAGATCCTATTTGACAGAAGCATAATCTTCATAGACATAGACGAAAGTGAATTCTCTCATCCTGGCAACCTGGATCAGCTAAAATGACACATCATCCAAAGATGAGATTTGCATTTGATTTATGTTTTTATGCATCTGTATGAGAACTATATGAACTTGATTCTCCCTAAGAGAAATGAGTGACAGGAAAATGATTGTAAATGATACGTAGACAACTAGTCGTGGGAGCAGTCCAAATCATAATCTAAAATATTTTATTTGTATCACATTCTCATTTTCTCTATGCCTAATACATCATTCACTTAATCCTTTTGCTTAAAAAAAAGAGAAAAAAAATGCTCGCTAAGCTGAAAACTCGAAAGGGCGACTTAGGCAGAAATTAAAGCATAAAAGATGTCTCATTTAATAGTGATCAAATTTTACAAAATACAAACCCATCATTTTGACATAAAGGATAACCCTTTCAATGTCCTCTATAGTTTATCTAGTTTTGTGCAGTCCTGTCAACCTGCAATTATTTTAGATAAAAAGCAAAAAAGGTCATTTCTGAAGTCATGGTCTAACCAATCCTCTACCTCCAGATGTACGCATCTTTCATATTCTTATTAGAATCAAAATCTGCCACAATCTCCTCAAATCAGCACATCCCTCCTCTAAGTCTTCGTAGCTCCTTCTGTCGTAATAGTAGAGGTACCAACAAAATCAGAACTATTCATCACAACAGTATCAAAATTGTCTTTTAAGTACTAGTAGTTCTGAAACTGTTCCCAAAAATCCTCCTCTATAATTTAGAAGATGCAGTCCTTCTCTCTACTTTAACTGTAGTAGTCCTTCCCCAAACCTCCAATGCAGTGTCATCCTGTCCTCACCGCAATCACAGTCTCCTTTCTCACTGCCACTGCAGTTTGAGTCACTATTACAACCTGTGGTGTTGCACTTCCAATAAATTCCTGAGTCTCCTTCAAAGATTGAGTCACCCCCTCTTTTGTGCTGTAGTCCTCTTACTACCAGTGGCTCCTCTTATAGTCTCTCCTTCCTCCACTGTGTCACCTCCTATTACCCTCAGCAAGGCAGCCCAGCACTTTTTCTCAACTGGACAAACCACCTTTATCAACTACCTATCATACATTTCCATAGCCCTAAGTGAAATCCCAGATTGAGCAGCATGATAACTCCTCAACCAACCACCCTTATAGACTTTAGTAATCAAAGCTGTGATTTGTGCAAACTCCAAAAAAGAATAACTGGGTGTACATCCTGAGTCTGCCTTATCTGCCTCAAGACTCTCATCCTTTAGTGGGAGGTCATTCAAACCCAACTCAATAGGCAAACCACTCGACACTCATGGCCCTCAGTCATGAGGGATCTAATCCTTTAATATTGGTAGTGTTAAAAATTTATTCTCTGGGGGCAAGCTGCAAGCAACTATCCTATCTAGTCTTTGGCCAAATCTCAATAAAGCATGTGCAGACTGAAAAGCAGGGACCACCATTCGAAAATAATCCATTATTCACACTTCTAAAATAACCCAAAACCTAAAATAGACACCTATAAAGCACCCTCAATAGAAAGGGCAAAGAATAGACAAAATTTTCTCAACTGGTGAGGGTAAAGAATAGAGAAAATTTTCTCACCTGGTGAATAATTAGCAAGATAGTTCATCTCTCTAAATCCCAAACAAAATAATCAAGGCTCATCAATGTCTTTACCAGCACAGCTCTAACCATAAAATGCCTCTATTTCATTTGCAATTCTATTATCACCCTAATCAACAAACCTGTATCTAACACTCAAATAGAAAATCAAAGCTCTTATGTTGAGCCTCTATCTCCTTTATATCTCCTTGGTCACCGACATCATAGAACTTATCAATCACAGTGGTCAAATTTACTTGATCATCACCAACCATCATCTAGTTTGCGACATCCTGAGACAAGTCCAAAAAAAAAACTCTTGAAAAATCTAAGAGATGCCAAACTCTAAGCTCTACCTCAGGATTGCAACCAAGCCATAATACTGAACTCTTTTGAAATAGGCACAACTCCTCCTTAGCAGCACCAAAATAAAAACCATAAGCCACCGAATCCTAAAACTTAAAGCAAGCCCTCAGAAAAATCTCAATCCACTCAAACTCATTATAATGCCAGTATGGAAACTATTCCATACCAACCCAAGTTGAGTTCCTCAACCTTATCGAGTTTTTCTGTCCATAAATGCATGTCTCTGCAGGACACAAAAGTCACATGGCAAAAAAATTACAAATGTGTGAATCCACTCTCTTGCATCTATGCAATCATCCATTACAGTCATCATCACAAATCATGCATAGCACAGAAGTCAAATAAAAGGTCTATGAATTCTAAAATATGCATACATTATCTGTGCATCAACATCTATGCAATCATCTGTAATCATACACCGTCATGCATAAGTTGAGCCAATAGCCTTACCGACATCTTCCAAAGTTGACTAGTACTTCGTCAAAGCTGACCCACACCTCCTAAAGCTGACTAGTGTCTCTTTGAAGCTAAATGATATCTTTTCATATCTAATCAAAGTGTGACTTCTAGAGTCCCTTTACTCCCAACAAAGTTCTATTGAGCCTTCTGAAAGGCCTAACCCCTCAGAATCAGAAGCCCAAGTTTCTTTAGCATAACAAAATCTTGTCAGAATCTATTGAGCTGACTCATTATAGGCCAAGGCTCTCCTATCAAAATCTTATCAGAATCTCTTGAGTCGACCCATCATAAGCCGAGGCTCTCCTACCAAAATCTTTTTAGAATCCCTTGAGCAGACTTGCCATAAGCTGAGGCTCTTCCTTTATTAAAATCTTATCATAATCTCTTAAGCTAACTCATCATAGGTTGAGGCTCTCCTTTCACTAAATTATCTTATCCAAAATCCTCCTCCACCTATAAATGCCTAGAAACAACTGCCTAGACATCAATGTGATTCCTTTCTCCATCTCTTTTATCCAAATCCATCAACTCCACCCATAAATGTCCAGAAACGATCACCTAGACATCAATGTGGTTCCTTTTTACATCTCTTTTATCCAAATCCATTAGTTTCACTTATAAATGTCTAGAAACGATCACCTAAACATCTATATGGTTCTGCTTTCCACATCTTTTATCCAAATCCATCAATTTCACCTATAAATATCTAGAAATGGTCACCTAGACATCTATATGGTTTCACTTTCCATATCTTTTACCCAAATCTATCAATTTCACCCATAAATTTCTAGAAACGATCACCTAGACATCTATATGGTTCCACTTTCCACCTTTTTTACCTAAATCATCTTTACCTCTAATATTAAGGCTAAACAGATAGCGTTGATTGAGATTTACCCAAATCTTCTTTACCTCTAATATTAAGGCCAGACAGATAGCTTTAATTGAGATTTACCCTAGATCATCTTTATCTCTAACCTTAAGGCTGGACAGATAGTCTTGATTAAAATTCACCAAACCTTCTTTATCTCTAACATTAAGGCCAGATAGATAGTCTTGATTGAAATTCACCAAACCTTTTTTGTCCTCTAACATTAGAGCCGAATAGATAGTCTTAATTAAATTCACCAAGACCATTCTTGCATCCAACATCAAGGTCAGACCGGTAGCCATTGATAAAACCTCACTTATCCTAGAGGGCCTCCTCCCAAAGAACCTAACAATAACACACAAGCCCAGAGCCTAACATAGCACCTCTTCTCAATGTTCACTATCATCAGAATCACCTTTTGTTCAAAGCCAATTTGACGAGGGGGTAACTGTGAACCCTTAATTTACACCTCATCATTCGGCAATAGCTTGACACCTACTAAGATTAGTGCACTACGCAGCATGGCAATCTTGCTAGCCGATTAGAGGATAGGGGTCAAGGAGGCAGCGCCTCCTAGGGGTGTAAACGAGTCGAACCAAGCTAAGTTTTAAAGTGATCAAGCTCTGTTCATATTTTTTTTTTCGAGCTCAAGCTCAAGCTCGAGTTTTGGATTGAGCTTAAAATCATGTTCAAGCTTGACTCGCTTAAAACTCGAGCTCGGCTCGTTAATAAATTATAATCGAGCTAAATTCGAGCTTGACTCATTATGAAACTTATTTATAACTTATCAAAATATTAAACTTCCTAAATATTTATTTCTAATAAAACAACTATATTGAAAATACTTAAAACTAATATAGAAGTAAAAACAACCAATTAGTAAAAATATTTAATAATAAAATTGAGCATTACATGTATTACAAAAATATTAATTAATAAAAAAATATTTTATATAATATAAAAATATTAAGTTATGTTAAACAGGAATATATATATATATATTTTAGTCAATTTGAATTAGTAAAAAGTTTATAAAAGTATTAAAATATATTTTTTGGAATACAAAAATTATTAAGTTAATAATAATAATAATAATAATAATAATAATAATAATAATAATAATAATAATAAAGCTATTTATGAGCCTATTAGTTGAGCTTTTTGGAGCTAGTTCACGAGCTTATAGTTAAGCTGTTCACGAGCCTAATCGAGTCGAGCTTCACTTTGCTTAATCTTGACTTATTTATTCATCGAGCTTTAAAATAAGGCTCAAGCTTGGCTCATTTATAAAATGATCTGAATGTGAATGAGTTTTTATCGAGCCAAACACTGAGCTGCTCGCGAACGGCTCGGCTCATTTACACCCCTAGCGCCTCCAGAGCTAAAAATAGACTTTCAGTCACATTAGTATGAGGATGTTTAATTTTCAAACGCTGGTACTTTTCCTACCCTGAATGGACCTTCTATATTTACAACATTTTTTTGAAACTGACCATATCTTTTCTCAGACTAACTATTCAATTGTTCTAAAATTAATTTCAAATTTATTGAATCTGACCAATTAATTTTCTAAACTCTGAAACTCCCAAAAACTAACCCGAAAGTCTCAAAATCTAACCAAGTGCAAAACAGAAATCCAGATGAAGTCCCCACCCAAGCCTGGGGTGGTGTCAGCACTTACCGCCCAGCTTATCAGCGGCACCGCCCATGGCGCAAGCCCTACTGCCCCATCTGCAGTCCCCAAAATATCCCCTATCTGATTTTTCAGCCCTTTCTAACACTACCCCCATGGTCTTTTCACATTTTCACTACCTAAACTACTCTCATCTTCCTTTGCCTATAAATAGGCCCTCCATCCGTCATTCCAACACACCTCTTGAATTAGTATTGATGGTTATCTACTAATTCCTCTCTTCTTCTTCCTCCAACCACTCTCTAATTAATTAATTATTTCACTCTAACCAAGTTGATTAATCTTTTTAATTAATTAGAGCTCTTTTTTTAAATTCAAATTAATCACTCAATTAATTAATCTTTTTAATTAATTAATTAGTCACTTTTTCTAAAATCAAATTAATCCTTTTTCTTAATCCACTCTTCATCCAAATTAATTAATTAAACATTTTAATTAATTAATCCATCCATCCATTTTTTTCATCATATTAATTAGTTAATTAATCTTTTTAATTAATTAATTAATAGCTCAATCAATCCAATCACCCCGTCCTGATAAATGGAACTTCAATCAGATAAAACCCTCCGCCTACCAAAAGTAAAGATATTAGCCTTTTTCCTTACTCTCAAAACACCTGAACTAAAATCAATTTAATCAACTCCTAAACCCCTTCACTTAATCGTGGAATAAACTACTTAGATTTCGATCCCCATTCAATGGGGTATATAGGCACATTTGGAATCTAAATTCGAACCTCAAATCTAAATTCCAATCAATCTCCTTTCCCTTCTTAATTAATTTAACTTATGGATGTTTCATTTTAATTTTCTCATTACACTCATACCATGCTCATGCATTAATCATGATATTATAATCGTTATATAATATTTGTCATTCATGAAATCGATTTTTTAAGGTCAATTAAAACTTAAGAGCCAAATTTAGATTATTTAAAACTAAAAACATAGTCCTCGAACTCAACCTAGTTCGAAACTAGTGATTTTATCCTTGGGTGAATTAATTGAAAATTAATGAATTGAAGTAAATTGGGTTTTTTCTTAATTTTCCCATTTAAAAATAAATTAGGGTGGTGACTTCCAAAAATTATTTTCAAAATCAACCAACCCGAACCCGAGTGTTCCATCATGAGTCTAAACCTGAATGAGCATCACAGTTCCTTCTGGCGGACCAGGCTGATACTCTGGCAAGGCCTCACAGTCATGCATTAACACATTTCATAACTCATCTCACTAGTTATAGCCTTTTTAATAACTCCTGATCATCATCAAGTTTGGCATCAAACGTCCTTAGGCTTACTAGATCCGCAAGTCGATTCTCTAGATCTACTGGAGCTCTTCTAAGAAATCCGAAAAAATGATCTACCACTTGGAATTAGTTTTAATTTGGAAATCAACTTATTTCTTTGAAGAAAAGAAAAAATAAAGAAGATCATACTTAGATCTAAAATCTAGTTGGAACTTAGAGATTTTGAAAGAAAATACAAAACTTTAGGTTAGGAAGAAAGAGAAGAAATGAAGAAGCTTTACATTATGGAATAGTCCATTGGTCTTTCTATAAAAAGGAGAAATGAATAAAATATAATCTTTTTGCCTGACAAACTATTTATTGGTTAAATAACTTTTAATTAGGGCCATACAGTTTCTACAAAATGTTCAGTGGCAGATGGCCTCCACTCTAAATCATACACTTCCTATCACATTTTTCATAACCATTGTTTATGAAAATATCTCATCATCTAAACCAAAGAAATACTAATGCACCTCAAAGCACTAAGACATACACTGTCTAACATAACTTAAATTTAAATATAACTAAATAAAGCTATACAAATGAACCTATCAATTACCTTTGTAAATCCACAAGCATCCGTAGTCTCATTATTGAGCGCCTCAAGTCATCTCACTTATATCTGAGCACCTCAGCTCACTTACTTGTACTAAGTCTCCATTTTCTTCATTTGCACTGAACCCATATTCTCATTTTACTTTGTCATCAAAGTCTTTTGCTACTCATCTTCATCCTCTTTAACACTAAGCTCATCTATCTATCTAAGCTTTATCCTCATCACTAAATCTCATCCTCAAAACTGAACCTTATTCTTACTATCTAGATATCTCTTTCACCTTAATATACTCCACCTTATAACCTATTGCCTCGTAATACCTCACCTCACTTTTGAAGCTCATCCTCATCATTGAAGTTTCGCTCTCATCATCAAGACTCACCCTTTATTACTGAAGCCCTGCTTCATCCTTTACTTTATCCTCAATGTCAAACACTCATCAAAATAGAGAGTCTATCATTCCCATTTCATTTTTCCAGAACTATTATACAAGTCCAATATTAGCTTCCTAACTATCTTTTCATCCCCATCCTTATTAGTTACAATCCTTACACTTTAACTTTAAAACTTCCATCACTCACCAAATGCTTGCAATCATCATAACACCTTGTTACAAATCTGTAACAAGCATTACTTTATCCTCTATATAATTTCTTAAAATTTATCAACTTAAGAGTCTTTGCAGATATCTAAAAATTTAGGGTGTTACAGTCTATATGAAACTATCCCTCTCTAATACCTCAAAAAGCGGTGCAGATCTCTAAAAAGGTGGGGGTTGCAGTCTCCCTCTCTCCTCCCCAACATCTTTGAAAACTCATTTAAAGACATCATATATTGTTAAAAAAAAATTCACTAATTAGCATTATTTGCACTTGAAATTTTGTTCAAAACTTTTATTCTGCCTCCTCAAAACAAGAAATACAATTCATCTAACAATAAATTAATTTTTTATTATATTAATAGAAATCTAATTAAATATTTATAAATTATTAAAAATAATATTAATTAATGAAATTAGATTGGCATGATAATAGAAATTAAATCGATAATTTATTATTATTATTATTATTTTAAACTAGAACTTCTTATAAAAATAGGAAATGAGAGAGTGTAGGATGGGGATATGATAAGAATATACAATTTTAAAAACTTAATTACCCATATATGCTGGTTTTAAAAATTTTTATCCATATATGCTACTTTTGGGGTGCATAGGGAGTGGGGATCATAAAATCGAAAGTCAAACTTCTGGTTTTGTGAGCAAAAAGTAGCAGGGATCAAAGGTGGGGTGTGCAGAAAACCAAATGTTTGACATCCAATTTCTTTTGTAACATGGACAAATGGGATTTTAAACATCCAGTTTCTTTTGCTCTTGATAGACTCAAGATGACAACTGCACGATATAAAACTGGATCTCTAAGATCTAGTTTCTATGTCTCTTTGCCTTTAAATACAGAATATCAAACCAAATGCAATGTTTCAAAAGCAATACTTCATCTTCAATAAGCTATCTACATATTTTTGCATGGAAATGAGGTGAGTAATTTTTTTAATATTTATTATAAGTTTTTGAAGCAAATATTTATGATAAGTAATTTTTAATATTTAATATTTATAATAAATTTTTTAATATTTATGATAATTATTTTTTTAATATTTATTATAAGTTTATTTCTCATATTAAAAAGTGGTTATTTGTAATTTTAATTGGCAAATTTTTTCTCTACAATATTTTTTTAATTAATAATTTTTTGAAATTACAAATGTGTAAGCTAATTATTTAGGTGAAATGATATTATTTTATAAATAATAATATATGTATATCATTTATAATGAATTTTTATTTTTAATAGATTTGATGTAAAATAAAATTTGTTATTATGAAATAACAATTATTAAGAAATAAGTGAAATAATAATTTAATTAGTTTTATATTTATTTAAATCACATTAGTGTATAATTTTTTTTTAAATTTTTGTTTGGATTTCAAAAAAACTAAACAAATACAATTTTTCAATAGTAAATTTTAAGAAATATTATATAGTTAATATATTATTTATAAAATAAGATAATAAATAATGTTTAATTGTATAATATTAATAATGTATAATATTATTAAATAAGTATAATATACTAATTTAAGTTAAGTTAAAAATATAATTTAATAGCATAAATTAACATCATTAATTTATGTTTATTTCAACTTATTTGAATTTATTTAAAATGCATATAAAATGTCTATTTTAGAAATATTTAATATGCGAAAATTGAAATTTCATTGCTGATAATGCATACTAAATGTTAATTGCAATATTTAATTTTAATACATGCAATAAACTGTAAATTGACATATTGAAGCATCAATCGTAAAAGAAAAAAAAATACATCCTTAATAATGTCACATTTCAATTATGACTATGAGCATGAAAAATTTACAGATCTAATAGAATACTATGCCAATTTGAGGCTTGAATGGTTTTTTCAAGTGGAAAAATCAAATAGATTAGTAGAAGACTTGCGTGCTTTTAGAGTTCCGATCATACATCGTTGATCATTGAGTTTGATAAGGAGAAATAAGTCTACATACAAAACTACTATTATTCAAATACGAGAGGTTAGTAATGTGCTTAAGTACCATAAATATGCCTCTGATAATGAAATATCTGATGAACAGACGTAGGATATGATGTTTAATTTTAATATTGTAAGATTATTTGACATTTGTTATAGATTATATTATATTAATTACACTACTATATTAATTTAATCATTTTAAATTAATTGTAATAATATTAAATTGTCACATATATGCAAATTGTCATAAATGTATTATCTGGATTGATCTGGTATCATTGATTCAACAAATGCGTGTAGTGTTTAATGAAGAAATATTACAATGAAAACTTGGAAAAATGATATGAATTATGCAAATATAACCATTTAAATGAATATTATATTAATTGTTCAATGAAAAAAATAACTAATGGCCACGACCTTTGTGCCTCTTTTGAACATCACATTGGTCTCCTCCAGTCCCACAAGGCGGAGGTTGATGGTTACGTGGTGAAGCACATATTGGCTAAACTACAGTAGGTTGCACTTCTGGAGGCTCTTCTTTTGTAGCAACATCCTACTCTTATCCATCCACCTGATATGGAATAGGAGAATGAGTAAAAGTAAGTCTTAATATAGGAAACTAGACAAAAGCCAGTGCAATCATATCAGTAAGAGTGAAGAACCCGCCAGAATATTCTATTTACTATGTGGGAGATCTACCCCATTGTGCTCCTATCCAAAGCATGAATGCAAAAGATGGTGCTACTACATATGGGTTTGATGCAATTGCAAAAGGGTCATAAAGAGGCTGCACATGTGAACCAAACTATAAGAATTGTATGAAGAACTGTCCATACAAATCATGTGTAACATTAGGTGGCTGAGCCCCTAATGAACTACAAAACTCAAATCTAGTTGATGTGTTAGGCTGGAACCTATCATCATCAATTGTGGCATCCTGCTGACCAGAGTGGTGGAATTCTACTGGTCGCAATACATTAGAAAAATCATATGTACTCATCGAACGTGTTTTGTCATAGTTTTATATTATTTTTGTTTCCTTTAATTGTTAACTTATAATTTATTTATATGATTTTATGATGTTTTTAATATGTTTGTTAAGTTGTTTTTAGTTACATTAAATAATTAAAGAAATAGAAATTTGGAGCAAAGATGAAAAAATCGGCAGAATGTTGCACGGCAAGAGGAATGCCATTGCACGGCAGCCTTCCCCAGTAGCCTTGTTGCACCATGCAGCAAATCCCAGTGCCATGCAGCAGCTTGTTCCCTGCAACCAAAACAGCCCCAGTGCCACACAGCAGCTTACCTCTTGCAGCCCACAAACTCTCCAGCGTTTGCAGCAGCTTTGCCAGTGCCCCGCAGCATCACCTCTGAGCATATTTGGAAGATTATCCGAGATTTTATAGGATTTTCAACCCTAAATTATTTTAGAAAAGTAGAAACAAAAGAAGAAGTTTGGTTGTTTTAAATAAGGATGTCTGGAGTAAGAGAATCATCTTGATTTTGGGGAATATTGGGGGATGGTATCTTCTCTTCCAATTTTCTATTCTCTGAATTTTATTTTTAGTTTTCAGATTTCAACACTTAGAGAAGATTATTTTTAGTGATTTTGGGAATTCTTTGTGAAGACGCCAAGAGATTGGGTTAGAACATCAAATCGGTTTATAAAATTGATTTCTTGGATATTTTCATCTTTTGATTATTGAATTGAAGATTTTAATTCAATGAATTCTTTTGATTTTCATAACTTGGAGATTATCATTATGTTTCCTATGAACTAATTTCAGTCTTGTCTAGGGTTTGTCTGATGTGTTCATGATATGGAATTGAATATAATCCCTTTTGATTATTTTTATTATTCCTAATTGAATTGATTGATTGTTTGACTTAGGTTTTGAATGAAGGAATAAGAGTTGAAGTTCAATTCCATAATTCATTCCTTTAGGATCTTAAAATTAATTAGAAATATAAGTTTTAAGATTATACTTTAGTTTTTGATATATAATTTGATAGAATGATTTTTATGAATGCGATTGCTAATAGATTAATTTTTATTCTTTGAATTGTTATAAACTAAGGCTTTAGAATAATCAATTAGGTATATTCACGAACATATAGGATTGATAAACTGAATACAAACTCTAGGCATCATTCATTCATTATTTTTAAACCTATTGCATTTTAATCCACATTTTCTTTTAATTTGATGTTTTGCAATTATTTCTTTTTAAAATCAAATCATTCAAATTCTTTTGATTTAATTTGCTTTAAATTGAGAAAAATATTTTCATTTGCAATTCCTTGAGAGATACGACATTGGGTGCTTCCAATAAAATACAATTGTCCAGTATACTTGCAGGTTGCTTTTGGACAGGTTATTTTAAGGAGAACAGAGCGCCTCTGGTTTTCACTCTGACTAGAATGCTGTCGAGCTCGTCGTTCACCAAGACCTGCATCTGGTTAATGATGTTCTAAAACTTCCCTTGGCTCTGGAGGTTGACCCATCACAATACATTCCTCTTCAGCTAATGCATCAAATAAGGTTTGATTGATTTGATGAATTGTCTCAACATCATCTGTTATACGGATTCTTTCTGCAAGTAATACATTATTAATTAGATATGACATGGAAAAATTTTCATAATGCGAGTTTTATATTACTGGAACAACAACTAACCATTGAACTAAACAAAACACCACTGTGATATAAATATCTTATGGTGACCATTCCATATACTGAGAATGGTATTATGGATGTGTGCCTCATGGCACATCTACACGAATTTGCTAACGTCTATCATTCCATATTGCAATCCATTGCTGATGATGTACACGCCAGCCATCTACTCCATAACATAAGTTAATGCCCTTAAGCCCTCTAGGTTGATAAGGCTAGCTCGGAATATATTGCCTTTGTCCAAACTGTCTTAAAACTCTATCAGGCTAGTGCCACTAGACAATGTGGAAGCAAATAAATGGGACAACTGCTTGCCATATATCTCACCCATTATGGCAACAATCAAAGAGCACTTTCATTATCTTGTGGTCATAGGGCTGCCATATCATCTACATGATAAAAATTTCAACATTCGTTAGAATAATACATGAAAAAATATTATATCAAATCCCAATTACATACCCGCTGATCATGCATGACATTAAATTTGTACCAAATAATTAGAAAGATGTGGGTAATGACCTCAGCAACTCGTCTAGAGGTGCTCCATTTATATGTAAAATAAATGTAATTAACCATGAACATTAAATAAATTAATATAATACAAATATATTAATTCGTACTCATCGTTGCCCGAGAGGGGCATCAGCAACTGGCATCCTCTAATATAGGGTGGGAGAAATTATAGAAAGTCTATCTCATACCCAAATCTATGATAAGAATACTGGTCCTACAATTTCATTTGCCTTTCGATGAATTGCCCAACATAACTCACTATACAAATATGCAAGACATACAGCTCCCCAACTGTATTGAACAGTACGGTTGAAGTCCTCTAAAAGAGGCAACCACATCAAATGGACTCAACTGTCATCTTCAGTAGGGAACAAAACTCCACCAATAAGATGGAGTATATATGCACATACATACGCATTCATCTGAAACTCAGTCGGGTCATCGGGAAGAGTGCCAAATCATGTATTTAGCCAAGTAAATGACACTTTGTTGCCTCCAATATGTGAACCCTCTAGGACCTGACCAAGAAGTCTCATACATAGTTCATGTTCATTTATGTGTGCAGTACCCATCACTACATGACCATCTATAGGTAGACCTATCTGTATGCAGACATCTTGCAAGGTGATGGTCATCTCTCCATAAGAAAAATGGAATGTATGTGTCTTTAGTCTCAAGCGCAGTGATAAAATGGTAGTCTAATTGAAAAACGTCTAGCTTAGACATGCCATAAAATCCAGTGCTACATAATCGCAAAAGTATGCGGTCATCAATTTCAAAATCATATAATACTGACACATTACGCCTGCATTTCAGTGGCATGCTAGTTCCCTCGTCCTCCCATACATCTCTCAATCAATGATCATCCTGCATGTCAAATAACAAAGCGTCATATTGTCTAGGATATATGTGATCTGTAACATATGCACCCTCCATGCTTGAATAGACACAAGTAATCAAAATAGCATTAAAGATGAAAGTTCATATGAAATAAGGATAATGTACTACAAAAGCACATGAAATGTAAAAATTTATATCTAACCCAAAAAATGTAGTATTCTTCGAATGTTTCAATATATTTTATCATAAATTCATAATTAAAAGAAATTGCATTACTTTATATTAAAAAAAACACAACAATGTAGTCATACATTTACCTCTATTTGCAACATTACAAATTCAATATTAGGAGAAATTACATAATTTCATATTAAAATTTATACATTTACTTCTATCTTTGGTGTTCATATAATAACATGCAATTGTTATTTATTTGACTTATCATACATATGTTTCTTTATCTGAAAGTTCAATATCAGATGAACACTCTGTCAATGCTGCAAGTGTTCTAAAACTATATGCTTGATTGATGTTGTCGTCCTCAAAAAATTCCCTAGCACGACGGTTAAAGCTAAATCTATTTATTCTTATCATAATGTGATTATTTTCTTCCCTTATCTAAAATAATGTATGGCGAATTTCATTAGTAGTTACTCTTGACATATGGATTGCCTTAGTGCGGGTTAATGGGATACGAAAAGCATTTGCTTCTTCCCAAAGTATTAATGATTGGCGGGTATGATAAGACCATTCATCATGCATCGTTGCAATAATTTGCTCACTATACTATTGATTGAGGTCAATGGGATAGTGGAAATCATCATCAAGTGACTAATGTTAGCCACATAATCTAAATATGTCACCAGGAGTATAAAATGACATTGTCACCTAACATAGTTTATATGACATATAATTAAATAATATTGTATAATTAAATATCACTTCTATATAAGGCATGAAAGTTAAAATAAGTGTATAATAACACATATTATTACAACAACTAGTGTAGAATCACACAATAAGCATTTCATTGCATTTTTCTACTATTTGCAGTGGGACAGGTCTTAAGGTTATGGCTAGATTGACCACATAATCCACATGAATAACTGGTCTTTCCTTAACAAGCAAATCCATCTCATTTTTTATCCTTGATGACTTTGGTCTACCAATGCCACGTAACCATTCCGGATTAGGTTTAACACTTAATCTTTGACGATCAAGCCAATAAATTGGATGACCAAGGGGATGAAAGTTGGATTCCGGGCATCTTAAGGAATGTTCTAACTTGCAAAATGGGGAAATAAATTAATTGAAGTCCATGTCATTCTTCAAACAACATGCAATAGCATGCGAGCAAGGAATCTTATATTACTAAAATTTACTGCTCGTGCATTCAAGTTTTGCTAGTTCCACCACTTATGCATTGCCTCCTTTAATCTTTCCTCTCCAATTCTAACGAACCTGTGGTCACTTCACATAGGCCTGTTCATCTATTAAAGTGTTGTACTGTATGACTACTTGCCCATTGAGTCTATCTAGCCAATTTCTCCTGACAAAAATGGGTGTACATATGTCCTTATATTTCTGTTACTCTCTGCTCCAGTGATCAAATGCATTAATAAGATTATTAAAAATTTTATTAACCATGGCAGTTATCGGCAAGCCTCGTACGTCTTTCAAAAAATTGTTAACAGATTCAAGAATATTAGACATCATGCTGCTATATCTAAAGCCGCCATCATGGGCAAGGGTCCATTGTTCTTTTGTGACTTTCAAGAACCATTTTGATAATTCCTTGTCCAATGTTGTGATCTCATTTCTCATTACGATGAATTTCCTCTTTATATCTTGTAAGCTTGTGAACAAAAAATATATATAATGAATATAATTAACATACAATTCAAAAGTAGTTAATGACTGAGGGAATGTGACATACCAGCATCTTGTATCATTTTTTTAGTTTTGAATTTTTGAAAGTTGTGTTGTAGTTACTAACCGCATGACTTATGCAATAACGATGCGGCCATATTTTCCACAAGTCGCTTTTCATTGCATTGATTATTCCTTTATGCCGATCAGATATCACACACAACTCTTGGCTATTAGTGACAAATGCTTGAATACACGTTATGAACTAACTCTAGTTGTAGTTATTCTCTAATTGAACAATAGCAAATGCTATATGAAGAATATGATTATTATTGTCCAATACCAATGCACATAACAAAACAACTTTGTACTTTCCATATAGAAAAGTATCATTAACTATGAGAGCAGGCCTACAATGTTTCATTCCTTTGACACGTGGCTTAAGCACCAAAATATGTGTTTAAATAGGCCACTGGATGATTCAACTTGAAGAACATATTTTGAACTAGGATTGGATGCTTATGCCTGCTCCATCCACTGCTGAAGATGAGTAAATGATTCATTCCAATCTCCAAATAGTTTTTCAATGCTTATCCCACTATGTTTTCTTGTATCTTGGTTCATGACCTAATAGATCTTGTAAATGCACCTGTAAAACTTTGATCTTGATTGATGGTTGCTCTTTAACCAGGATTTCCACATGATTAGCAATCATCTCTATAGTTAAATGTTTGTGATCTTGTATAACACTTAGGTTGAGGCACATATATGGTGCATCATATTGTGTTATCTTCCACTTACTGCCATCCCGCAATTGCCTAGCATGTACTCGTCAATTACAACCACTTGATTTTTTCTTGCAATACCAAACAAAAGTATCGATTCTTAATTTTTTTACACTAAACTCATAGTTGTTTTAGATTGCATGCTATTTGATTGCAAGCCTACATTTGTCTCTGCTACTAAATAGCATTCCTTTATATAAGCCATATTTAGTATCTACCATATTTTCATCTGTATTTACTTACACTCGCATTGCTGTGAAATCTACACTCCCATTGGGATTTTACTGAAAATATTGTGATGGTACATTGATTAGTGCACAATGACTTACACTGGGTGTCTCCCCCTCACAATTATGGTGATCAGAGTCAGAATCGTTTAAATCATTTAACATATTTTCATCGTTTTTATCAGACCCTGATGGTGCATCTTTACCATCATCTTCATCAATAACATCTCATTCCTCAAAATCATATTGAACAATAGCCCTTACACCCTCAGCAAACTCACACACACTTTCATTTTATTCATCCCATCCCTATCAGGCGGGCTATCTGCATTTTCCTCATTCACATCATCAGTTGATCACCTCGTAGTGATCATAACATATACCTCAAAAAAATTGAAATACCCTTTTAAAGACTCTATTTGTTCGAATATTCATTCTACATCATCATCATCACATATGTTCACTGCTGCAAATATAAACCCATATGCCCCTCTTATAGGATTTCTAAATAGTATTGATTTAACAAAACAATTTTCAGAATCAATTTCTATGGCGATGTAAATTCCCCAAAGCAACTCTGTAATTTTTATAATTGGAGGAACTTGGAGCATATTGGATTGCCCATTTATATAATTAACCTCATAGTTCATATTTTATATCACTTTGCTGGACTAATAAAAGCAAATTGATGCCAACCCAGGCATAACTATATACATTATATATAATTTATTTGAAAAAAAAATCAATATTATTAGTTAAAATAATACATTATAATAAAATTAACAAATTTTATTTAAATAATGCAATCATTTACAAAGCTATTGTGTATCACTTCACCTATTAGTGTTTATAGGTTTAGATCTAGGGTACAAGGATTATAAATTAGAGTTTAGGATTTATGATTTGTGATTTTGGGATTAGACTTTAGCAATAAAGTTTAGGGTTTATTATTATTATTATTATTATTATTATTATTATTATTATTATTAGGGTAAAATACTATTTAGTTCCTGAGATTTACGTAAAATAATGACTTCATCCTTGCAGTTTGAAAAAGGCACACTTCAAGTTTCGTTCCGTCAAATAAAATAGTCCTTCTGTCCAAATTTCTTTAAAATTTTGTTAAAAAAATTAGAAAAAAATTAAAAAGAAAATCTAATAATATTTAATACCTAAAATACCCTCAACATCAACACACAACAAACACACTATCACTTTTGCTTTGATTTTCAGTTTTTTTCTTTTTCCATTGGTTTTTTTTTTTAGTGGGCCGACTTACTTTTGCTTTCATTTTCATGTTTTTCTTTTTTTTATTCTTTGGCCTTTTCAACTGATTTTTTTCTAACAATTATATTCTTCATTTCCTTCAATTTTTTCCTTTTGTGATTTTGTCTTTCTTTTTTTTTGTTTTTCAATTTTTTTCTTTTTCTCCATTAAAAGAACCAAATGAAGAGCATGAGGCAATGTGGTGATAATTTTTTATTATTTTTTGAGTTTAGTTAGAGAGAGAGAGAGAGAGAGAGAGAGAGATGGAGAGAGAGAGGGAGAGGGTACAGATGTGAGAATGATTGAAATAGAAAATTTGATTATCAATTAGGGGTATTTTTGACTTTTTAATTAATTTTAACAGAAAAAGTAATAGAATGACTAATTAGTGTAATGGAATAAAATTTCAGAGATTAAAAAGTGATTTTTTCAAACTGCAGGGATGAAGTTATTATTTTAGATAAATCTTAAAAACTAAATGGTACTTTGCCCTTATTATTATTATTATTATATATTTTGTAATGATATTTTTTTTTTATTATGGTAATTAGTTTATATCCATACCATTTCTCCATTTTCTCAATATTAATAAAATATTTAATTTAACTAAATTTTTTATTTAAATTTATCAAAGTTTGTATTTAAATAATAATTTTCATAAATTACTTATTTTTATTGTATTTTTTACATGGTTTAAATTAAATACTAATAATGTTAAAAATCAATTGTCTGATATAATCATACTTATCGTAATGAATTACCTTAATTAATATATTAATCATATAATATTGAATTATATTAAATTTATCACATTAAAGAATATTATAAATTTTAAGTTATAATTAACCACATTAATTATATTTAATAAATTTAATCCAATTAAAAAAACTATATTCATTTTACAGAAATGAGACTATTAATTATTCTAAATTAATTTACTTCATATTATATTAAGTTCATTTTATTAATTTAAATAATATAATAAAAAATTCTATATAATTTATTTAACTAATTTTTTATTTAAATTTATTGGCATTGATATCGAAGTAATAATTCTCATACTGTTCTTATTTTTATTGTGTTTTACCTGAATATGCAAAATTATTAACTTAATTTTAGGAAGAATCTATTAAATTATTAACTATAATTAGATATAGAAATTATATTAAATAATTTTAATTACCATACTAATAATTTAAAATAAAACAAATTTATTTGGATTTAATCATAATAAATGTAATAATATTTATTGAAAACTTAAACAATATCATTAAATTTTTAACTATGATTAACCTAGTTAATTAAATTCAAAATACTTTAATTAAATTAATGAACTTTATTATATACTGAATATTGAATATATTTTACAACTATATCGTAAATTAATTTATATTATATTATTTATTATATTATTTAAATTTAATATATTTTCTTATATTTTATATAATTTAATTAAACAAATTTTTATTTTATTATATTGTTCCAATATTTTTTTTTATTTCCTAACATTGTAAAAATTGGTTAAACAAATTTTTAAAATTAATTCTATCAAATTACATTTTCAAACACAAACTAAATATTATTAAATTAACCAAATTTTTATTTTATTATATTGTTCCAACATTTTTTTTCCTAACAATGTCGAAATTAGTTAAACAAATTTTTAAAATTAATTCTATCAAATTACATTTTCATACACAAACTAAATATCATTAAATTAACCAAATTTTTATTTTATTATATTGTTCTAATATTTTTTTTATTTCCTAACAATGTAAAAATTAGTTAAACAAATTTTTAAAATTAATTCTATCAAATTACATTTTCTAACACAAAACTAAATATTATTAAATTAATCAAATTTTTATTTTATTATATTGTTCCAACATTTTTTTTATCAAATTTTTATTTTATTATATTGTTCCAACATTTTTTTTATCTCCTAACAATGTAAATATTAGTTAAATAAATTTTTAAAATTAATTTTACAAATTACAATTTCAAACACAAACTAAATATTATTAAATTAACCAAATTTTTATTTTATTATATTGTTCCAATTTTTTTTATTTCCTAACAATTTAAAAATTAGTTAAACAAATTTTTAAAATTAATTCTATCAAATTGCATATTTAAACACAAACTAAATATTATTAAACTTAATATATCCACAAACAAAAAATAATAATAATGTACGACTATTATTAATAACAAACATAATTGTTTTTATTCAATAGTATCTCAAATTTTACAAAACAAACAAATTAAATAAAATTTACAAAACAAACAAATTAAATAAGTATAAAAAATTAAATTTACTACATTAATTTAACTAAACAAATTAAAATTAAATCACTTAACTCTTAAAAAGCAAATTTATTTAAAATTGTCTTCTAATAATCTTACTTTAACTTGAAAATAACAAATTATCAATAACATTATAATTATTTATCATAATATATAATTATTTATCATAATTATTTATAACCATATCTAATTAATAAATTTTTAAGAAAATTATTACCTTTAAAAAAAATATAACTTCATATCACAATATTAATAAAAAAAAATTACATAAAAGCCAACAAATAAAAAAAAATTAGTTGAGCTTTGAAGAAGAGGAAGGCAAAGAATTTTGAGGGAGCGGCGATGTGGGTTGAAGGGGTGGCTTTTAATTCATTCAGCCACCATTCCCAACTGTTAGATCTTTTGCAATCCAGCAGCTAGGAACAAAAGCTATAAATATGGCAAATGAGTAGAAACCGAGACTTAAAGTTCTGGTTTTCTACTTTTGAAGTGACTTAAACTCTTAAAGTCATTTAAAAGCAATTGACTGTATAGAATCTGACAAAGAAGAAAAAAACCGGATGTTTAACATCTGATTTTGTATACACGTAGATAAATCATAAGTTTAACTTTCAGTTTTGTAGTCTCCACTCTTGCCACAGTCCAGAAAATAGAATGTATTCGTAAAATTTTTAAAAACTAGCATATAGAGGTAATTAAGTTTTTAAAATTGCATATCTGTGTCATATCCTCATGTAGGATAGAACAATGAAGAAAAAAAAAAGGAAAAACAAAAACTAATTAACAAGCTCTAAATTTGTTAATTAGAAACTAAAATAACTTTCAACATATTTTTTGAATTAGTTTTATTTGGCTTTTTTCTCAATCTCAAATTGAATTGAGTTAATATTTTTAAAGGTTGTTTTGCAATTAGTAAATATATAAATTTTATTATTCACTTCAACTTAAATATTTTCTAGATTAAAAAAAAATTAAAACACTTTCTATGTGTTTCTTTAACTTTAATTTTTATTGGATTAAATGAATCTATTTATATGATCACTTAAGAAAAATTGAATTATAGTAAAATAACTGAATATAATTGCACCAATTATAAAAACTAATATTAATTGATTGCAAACAATAATCAATAAAATGTTTAATTCTTTATTCATGAAAAAAAAATATAGTCAAGATAGAATTAAGATATTTCTTTTAAATTTTTTTCACATTTTGTTATATTCAATCTCTCTCTTCAAAATTATCTATTTGTAATGTGAACTTTTATTATAATTAAAAATAAATATGACATTACAAATATTCATGAATCATATTTAATAAATGAAAGATATTTTATTACTTATTTAAATAAGATCATTTTAATTAATTTTTTTAATTTTTTTATATGTATATTTTCGTCCTGCTCCGCCACTATCACAAAGTATCATATTTAACTTAAATTTAATTATGACGAGTTTGCATTTAAACAAATTTATAATAAGTTGTGAATGTCTTATTATATTAATTAAATATGTAAACATTTATAACTCGAAATATTGTTTTATATTATAACAAATATTTAAATAGCAATATACAAAGTTGAGCTTAAAACTTAGCTTATTGGAGATCAGTAAACTTTTTTTTTTTTTTTTTTTGCCAAAGAATGAACAAATTTATTTAAACTTTGAACAACAATCAACTTTAATATGTATGTTAAAAAATCCTATAAAAACCACATATTTATTGTTATTGTTTTTAATGATTTAGTGGTATATCTGATTTAAAGGGAGGGAAAGTCAAGTTGAGTATCGGATTTTGATATACCAAACCGTATCAAAAAATTGAATAAAAAATATTAAAAATTTAAAAATATTTATTGACCGTTTGATTTTTTTCAAACCAAATCGTTATGCATCAAAGAATTGAAACTAAAATCGTAAAGTTGATATTATTATTCAATGTTGTTAAAGTTAAACTCAATCTTTTAATATTGAATTCAACGTTAAAACATTGAATTCCACTTTAATAAAGTTGAGTTTTCTCTTAATAATTTTAAGTTCAACTTTAATAAAATTCAGTTTAACGTTAATAATATTGAATAATAATAACATATAATTTAAAAATATATATTATTGATATATTATTACTTTACTATATAATATATGGTATATAATTTGTTTAAATATATATCATATAGCCCATTATTAATCAATTGTTAATTATTTTAAAAAATAAATTAAATTAAATATCAAAACTATTAAGTTATTGAAAAAGTAAATATTCAAACTTATAATTATAAATCAATATATATCATATAGTATAATAATAAAGTAATAATCTCTATTATTCAAAAATGGATTAATAATTTGATTGTTAAATTTTATGTTATTATTTAACATTATTAAGGTTAAACTCAATTTTATTAAAGTTGAACTCAACATTTTAACATTAAATTTAATGTTAATAACTCAAATTCAATATTATTAAAATTGAACTGAACTTTATTAAGATTAAACTCAACTTTATTAAAGCTAAACTCAAAGTTATTAAGGGAGAACCCAACTTTATTAAAATTGAACTCAACATTTTAACATTGAATAGAATGTTAAAATGTTGAGTTCAATTTTAATAAAGTTGAGTTCTCCCTCGATAACTTTGAATTTAACTTTATTAAATTTAGTTCAACTTTAGTAAAAACATATAATTTAAAAAAATTATTAATCCATTTTGGAATAATATAAATTATTACTTTTACTACATAATGTGTGATATATAATTTATTTAAACATATATCATATAGCCCATTACTAAATAAATTATTAATTATTTTAAAAATAAATTAAATTAAATTAAATAAATATCAACATATATCATATAGCATAATAACAAACTAATAATTTACATGGATTAATAATTTAATTTTTAAATTATATGTTATTATTATTTAATGTTACTAAGATTGAACTCAACTTTATTAAAGTTGAATTCAAAGTTATTAAAGGATAACTCAAATTTATTAAAGTTGAATTTAATGTTTTAATATTGAATTCAGTGTTAATAATGTTGAATTAAATATTATTAAGATTGAACTTAACTTTTTTAAGGTTGAACTTAACTTTATTAAAATCAAACTCAAAATTATTTTTTACTCTAAATCAGGTTTGCAAGTCCTATTTGTTATTGATGTCTCATTTTCTTTGTTTTTGTTTCATTTTATTGTTTTCACATCTTTCCGCTTGATTCTCTTTTTTTCTATTTTGTTTTATCTTGTTAAATTAGGCTATAAATTACCTTTTTTATTTAAATATTAAATTCAACATTAAAAAAAATATTTCACAACTTTAATTTTTGTATTCGTTTTGTTCAAAATTTGTTTCCAACAATATCTACTTGATTCAATTGTCCTCATTTTTTTTTTTAGTTAAAAGTCAGTTGTTTACATCATATATATATATATATATATATATATATATATATATATATATATATATATGATGTTATATATCCTATTATTAAATAAATTATCAATTATTTTAAAAATTAAATTAAATATCAAAACTAATTAATTTATTGAAAAAGTATATATTCAAACTTATAATTATATAACAATATATATCATTGCATAATAATAAAATATTAATTTATATGGATTAATAATTTGATTTTTAAACTATATGTTATTATTATTCAATATTATTAATGTTGAACTCAACATTTTAATGTTAAATTTAGCAGTAATAAAATTGAATTATATATTATTAAGGTTGAACTCAATTTTATTCAAATTAAATTCAATATTATTTCAGAAAAAAACTAAAAACTAAATCGGACCTAATCAATATTTTAAGGCAATTTAATTCGTTCCAAAAATTTTCAAATTTTCAACTTCACTCAAATTGTGCACACCTCTAAAAGTTATTTCCTTCTTATACTTAATAAAGAATCCAAAGAAAGGACTAAAATACTATAATATTTTTGAAATTTTGTTTTTATCATAATTAATATTTTAATTTTTACTATTTTAAAATTAAAATTTTTATTCTTAATATCTAAATATTTATTATAAATATTTAAATTATCATATTTAAAATTTTTATTTTTGGGATTAAAATTTTATCTTTAAAAAATTTTAAAAATATAATATTTTTTAATTTTTAAATTATTATATTATAAAATACTTTTATTTTTTTTGTATCTTACAATTGTTCATTGAAATTAATTTATAAATTAAAAAAAATAATTTTGAAATAATATAAAAAAATTCTAATTATAACAAACTTAAAAAATATAAAAAAAGTTCTAAGTTACAGTGAGAGATGTAATATTTTTATATGTCAAATAAAATTTTAAATATATATTACAAATAGGTTTATTATTTTACTCAATGTAAAAAAATAAATACTGTCTTTATTTTCACATATAAATATAATATCCTTATATTGAAATTAATTTATATTTCTGGGAGAAAAATACAAAAACCAGAGAGAGAGAGAGAAATAGAAAAACAACAAAATACAGACCCCAAAGGAAAAACATAAACATTAGTTAGAACAAAAGGACAAGTATGGTGACATGGGCACCTAATGGTGCTCCTCTTACATTTGAAAATCTAATAAAACAAACAAACTAACAAATAAAATAATAATAAGTACAACACAAATGAACAATAAATTAAAAAAAATTATTATATTTATATATATTATATACATTTATATTTATTTTTTTTAATATTTTTGGGTAGTAAATAAAAAAAAAAAAAAGAATATGAGTTTATGGTGGATATTGTGGCAAAGCCAGACCTTCCATCATCCATGCTCAAGGATGAGAGAGACAGCCTGAGAGAGAGAGAGAGAGGTGTTTAGAGAGAGAAAGTAGAGAGAGAAGGAGAGACGGGGATGGTGTTTGGGATGGGGTTTAAGGGAGGGTTTTAGATTTTAGGTCTACCAACTGGTAGTTAGAGATTGAACTCCTTAACCAAACAAAATCTTCCAACAGCCAAAGAACCCATCCAGAGACCAAGAACTTGCAACAACAACAACAACAACAACAGCAAGAACAAACTTCAAGAAGCAATACCCACAACAAACAACAAGAACAAAGAACAAGAAGAAGTCAATTAGCACCAACCACTTTGCTCAAACTGGGGTTTCAATTTCAAGCAAAGACCCAAAAAGCCCCAAACCTGCAAAAAAGTAGAAACTATTTCAAAAGATAGAGCTAGAAAGAGAAAGTTATCATTTTCTTTTTGAGTCTTTGAGAAAGAGAAAGAGAGAGAGAGAGAGAGATGTTCACGTGGGGTTTTCATGGAATGATGGCTGGAGAATATATGATGAGAGAAAAAGATCAAAAGTCAGAAATTAATTGCTACTTCTAATTATCACTTTCTTTTCTTTTCTTTTCTTTTTTTATTTTCGTGGCTTAGGAAAAAAAAAAAAGAAAGAAAGAAAGAAAGGGAATTATGATTATTATTATTTTTTGAATTTTTTGTTGTTGTTTATTCTTTGTAATTGTTTGCGTAAGTCTAATTGGTTTGTGTATTGTGTAATGAAAAGTGAAGTATTGGGTTGTTATTGTTTTGTTATATTGGGATCAGATTTGTGTATCAGTGGATCGATTGGTGTCTTTGAGGTTTTCTGTTCCCCAAAACACCCACAAGTGTTACTGGTTTCCAGGTAATTTTTTATTGTTCAATTTCTTGGACTTTTATCGCCTTTCTGCTCAATTCTTATTTTATTATTCTCTCTTTCTTTCTTTTTCATCTCTCTCTCTCTCTCTCTGAAGGAAGAAGAGGTGAGGATAGTGATTATAAGATTATTACTTGTACTTAAATTTTTTAATTGAATGTCCTTTGGGATTTGCAGATAATGGTTTTGTCTTGCTTCCTCCTTTCGTCTTATGTTTTCTTGTGCTTGTTGGGCATATATCTGATAGCTTTTGTTTTTAAATAATTTTGTTGGATTTTCTTTTATATTTCCTAATCTTCTATTTCCCTTATTCTTAGGTCTTGTTTCACATGTGCTTAAAGGGGAATTCTTTTTGGTCTCTTGAGCTAGATTGGGATAAATATGTGTTTTTGATTGTATTGAAACTGGAGATTTCTCTGATTATACTTGTAACTTGTGTCAATGTTTTTTCTTTGAAATGCTTCAATCCAATGAAAATGATGTATGATAGTGAGATTATTTACTTTTGGTGTTTTATTCTTCTTGATTTATGATTTATTTATCAGTATTATTGCCTGTTGACCAGTGTAAACAAGAACATGTTAGCCACCCAATAATAGCTTCAGCTCATGATAGTAAATAAATATGGATTCTACTAGTATTTGCTTATGGTATCTATTGTTTTTGGCTTTTTGCTATTTGCTTCTTTTGCATATTATTTTGGTGAATTGTTTGTGAATGAGGGAGTAAAATTTGCTAGTTAACACTGAAGTATCAATTTCAAATTCTGTACCTTTTCCTTTTTGGGACTGAAACATGCTCAGAGTTGTTGGTAATGGAAGCCGTTTCTAATGTTCTTTTTCAGTTTCTCGGATGATTATATAATTTGACACAAGTAATAAGACAGGAAAGTCTCAAGACCAAATAAATATGGCTACTTATTATGCTAGTTCAAATAACCAAAGAGATGCTGCGCCAATGATATATATGCCAGGTTCATATCCAGAGGCACCGGTTCTTCCTGGCAATATGATGATCTATATGAATACTGGATCATATTCGGATACCTTGGCTGGGAATTCCCAGCAGCAAAATAACTGCATTGAAATTCAATCTGTGGAGGCTTCAGATTCAACTCCACAGCAGCAAGAAATCTTGTCAAATCTTGGTGGATCCCGAGTTGGGGAGCATGATTTTAATGCATGGAGGGATGGTAGAACTGAGATGCTAGTTATGCATTCAATGGCCGGACCTTCCAGTGTTCTTCGTAGTGGACAGAACTTGCAAGGTCAGGGCTTGTCCCTCAGCCTTGGTACACAAATTCCATCTGGAATCCAGATGCCCTCCATCCCCTACAGGAACCCCAATCCAGGTCTGGCTTCTTTCTTAAGTCCCAATCCATCAATTATGGGTGAGGGTGGTGGCAGGAATGGCTCTTCTTTCTTAAGTCCCAATCCATCAAAAAATGCAGAATATCTGCCACCTGGTTTCTCTGGAGGTGATCAAGATTCGAATAAAGGAGATTTATCTCCATATGGAATGACAAGTATTGCAAGAACCATCCCACATTCTAAGTACCTCAAGGCAGCACAACAACTGCTTGATGAAGTTGTCAATGTCCGGAAGGCTCTAAGGCAGCCTGACAAGGAGAAAAACCAGAGCACAAATGAGCATGGAATGAATAGTTCAAAGGATGGTGACAGCAAATCGAAGAATGGGTCTGCAAACCCTCAGGAATCCTCCAATGACTTGCCAAGTGAGCTTTCACATGCTGAAAGACAAGAATTGCAGAATAAGTTGACAAAGCTTTTGTCCATGTTGGATGAGGTAAGAGCAGTAGAGTATTGGTTCCTGAGCCTATTCCTGAGTTCAAATTTCTGCTTCCTACTTGTCTGGTATCTTGACTATGGATATGTTCATGTACCTTTCTCTGCATTGGTGTAGTGTATTATTCTTATTACAGAATTATGGTGAATGAAATATATATTCTTATATACAGTTTGGCTTTGTTTACCTTGATGAATGCTTGCTCTGTCTGTCTGTCCGTCTGTATTTTTTGTAAGCAGTCATCAACTGAAGAAGAAATATGAGGTCCGTGATTGGCTTTATAATTTGTTATTTGCAAGTACAAGGCAAGGGAAATTGCTAGCAATCAAAGCCATTCTGGTTTGTTTACTTAGAAGTTGTCACATTAGAAGAATCCTGCTTTAATAATCTGCTTATTACAGCTGAAGGTATAGATGTCTATCATGGTTCATGCTACTATGTTCCTTAAGGGGTTGATTATTAGTTCTTTCACTGCTCATGCTACAATGTTCTCATGGCTCATGCTACTGTATGTATTAAATGGGAAATTTTGCATTTTTTTCCGTGGAGATGTACATTTAAGTAAAATTAGGAAAGAAAGTTCTCTTCTTAGAGATATTTAGGTGGTTCTGGATAGCTTTAGGAGTAATCTTCTTTTGGGTGCAAGAGGAGATCATTGTTGCTCTATCAAACTTAGGATCTCTACAAAAGCCCTCAACCTACCCTTTGGGCAAGGAGCTGGTGGCTCCTTGGCATTACTTTTTGTGTTCTGCATTCTCAAATATAGGTAATTATTTGTTCGTATTGTATAGAGTTATTACACCTTAGCCAAGTCTAGACTCTGGAAGTGTAATGCCTCATGTACAAGACATCCCTCAAGAAAGTTGTTGTATTGGATTAGACAATGATGTCATCTCTGGTTCCTTATTTTATAGAATACGTCACTGCACTTGTCCATTTCTGTCCATCTTTTGTTTTGCAACAGGCTTATCTAACTAAAAATACTATGATTCATGTAATATGATTGTTGTTAATCTGTGTCGTAATTCTTTTGGTATGACAATTATATTTTTATGTAAACGGTTTTCAGTGTGCCTGAAAAATATATAATCAAGGCTCAGACGCATTTTCATGATTCATCAATTTAATATTTTGAGTTTCTCTTTTTCTGAGGTTTAATGATGAGTCCTTTATTTTCACAGGTTGATAGAAGGTACAAACAGTATTATCATCAGATGCAGATTGTGGTGTCATCATTTGATGTGATAGCAGGATGTGGTGCAGCTAAACCATATACAGCACTTGCCCTCCAGACTATATCCCGCCACTTTCGGTGCTTGCGTGATGCAATAAGTGGCCAAATTCGTGCAACCCGCAAAAGCCTCGGGGAGCAAGAAACATCAGAAAATGGTAAAGGGATTGGAATAACTCGACTCCGATATGTGGATCAGCAGCTTAGGCAACAGAGGGCTCTTCAGCAGCTTGGCATGATGCAGCAACACGCATGGAGGCCACAAAGGGGTTTACCTGAAAGTTCTGTTTCAATTCTTCGTGCTTGGCTGTTTGAGCATTTCCTTCATCCGTAAATCCGTCAACAACAGCTTTTTCTATTATTCTTTCAATTATATTGTTTGCTTTACTGTGAAGACATCATCAATTATAGTAATAGTTTTTTCTTTTTTTTTTTTTTTTTTTTTTTTTTCTGTTCACCAGTTACCCAAAGGATTCTGATAAGATCATGCTGGCGAGGCAGACAGGCTTGACTAGAAGTCAGGTAAAATAAATTGAACATATTTATGTGACAATCAAGATGGCAGACTAACGAGCTTTTATTTATCATGAATCAATCAAAACACAAACAAAAGTCCTTCTATGCCAGAAAATCGATTTGTGCATTTTGAAAATTAGTGAAATAACTGCATCTAAGTATGCAAAAGTGTGGGTGGTGGGAAAGATCAGGCTGGACTTAGTTGAGATAGTATTGAGAGAGTTGAAGGGAACTCAATGTAGGGTAGTTGCTGAAAAGTCTGTTGTATAGAACAAGCTCAAGAATAGTGGCAACTTCATAGATATGAAAAATAGTGTATGAATTTTGTTGGATTGAACAGTTGCTACTGTCTTCTAGAAAAGATGCGAGTCAATTTCTGAATGAATATGAGTCTCATGTAACTAAGTGGTGTAAATTCATATCACTTTCCAAAAGATTTTGGGAGAGTGCATCTTGCCTATCAACTTTAATTGTTCAGAGATATTTTGTGGTTCTGCAAATATTTGCTATATCTGCAGATGTTCATTAATTGTTGATATGAATCATCCAATGGTGCTAACGATTTGCTTGGATCCAGAAATTTTTTCTTATGGCTTTCAGTGTTAAACACTAATAAACTTGGGCCATAACGATCTAGATAATATCACTCATGATGTTGCTCTGCAGTTTTATATGTTCCATTCATTAAATTCCAAGACATATCTGTTGCCTTGCTCAGGTCTCCAATTGGTTTATCAATGCACGGGTGCGTCTTTGGAAGCCCATGGTTGAAGAGATGTACAAAGAAGAGAATGGTGATCCCGAGATGGACTCTAATTCTTCTTCTGAAAATGCAGTCAAAGCAACAAAAGGTGATATCAGAACCTATGAAGATACAGGGGAAGATATGCAACAAAGTGTGAGTTCGACTGCAGCTGAAAGATGCAGCGCTGGACAATTGATAGATTCCAAATCTGACCATGTTCATGATGTAGAAATGGCAGGATCAGATACACGAAGTAATTTCCAAAATGTGACACGTGGAGAGGCTATTACTGAATATGGGTTACTAAAGCTAAGGGAGGAACAAAGGCAGAGTATGGATGACTGTGGTCTCTTCCCTGATGCCATTGTTCACTCTGATGGGGGTGGCGATAGGTTTATGACAGCAGCAGCTGCTGCTTATCAAATGTCAGAGGTGGGGAGATTTGGGAGTGGAAGTGGAGTGTCTCTTACACTTGGGTTGCAGCACTGTGAGGGTGGTAGCTTACCAATGTCCGCAACAGCCCATCACAGTTTTGTTTCTATGAGAGGGGATGATATCTACAGTGCAGCAGCATCTTCTGTTGGGGCTGAGACTACAGATTTTGAATGCCTGAATCCAGGGAACAGGCAACACAGGTTCAGTTCCTCTCATTTGTTACACGATTTCGTTGCATGAAATACTTACACGTGTCACATTTGAATTAATTTGGGACAGTAGCAGCCGACTTTCACTGTTCCTTTCAGGAAGGTTCCATCTCACTTTCAAGTGGTGAAAGGGTTGTGCATAGAACACAATTGTAGTATATGAAAAGAATTGATTGGAAGGTTTAGCATATTTGTAAAGATACCTATTTTTGTCTAATATTTGGGAGGAAAGTGTACAATTGGTGACAACTTTGGTATTAAAAGAAAGAGAAAATCCTGGCTTGAAATAAAGATGGTAAGAATTGGCTGATTTGTGATTTTGACAATGACCTCTTAAGATACTCATGCTACTGTGACATGTTTGTTACTGGTTGCTATTTTTTGTTTCGACGGCATCACACAGACAAGCACACGCTTGCAGAGATACTTCATGTTGATGGGATCCTTACAACTTCCATTTCAGGAATGTTGAGTATTATTTTGACCATCTGAAAGGTTTTTATTCTCTCATGCAGTATGCTAATTTGAATTTCCATGATTAGTTTGATGCATATGACTACTTAGATAAATGATTCAATGATTGGATACAGCTAGTTCACAGCAATTTAACACTCTAATTAAGAATTCCTTGATCTCTTTTCTTTGAAGCTTCCTTGTAAGAGGTTTCTTCACCTCTTCAGGTGAGTCATGCCAAACTTTTGCAGCAACCCAAACTCTGTATAAATTGAATTTAAATGTCATCTTTGGCATGATGTTGAAATTTAGTTATAATTTTCAATAACTAATTTCATTATTTTTGTAACTTATATCAAACACTGAAAACGAAAAATAACTAAGATATATAATAATATATTAAAAATAAAAATCTCACTCTTGTTCATCATTTAACATTTCACGATTAACTACTAAAATTTTAAATTTATGGGAAATAATAGTAAAGTAGAGAGATAAATTATATGTAATACGAGTTGAAACCTAAATTTCCCATCTGGGTTTCTCAGTCAACAATAGAAATTTAGATAACATCAAAATTGAATTATGTATAATACCATAATTTAAAAATGGATATATTTAATCTTTATAGCTCAACAGCCATTTTATATGCATCATATTAAGTACACTTTCCTGATTCAGTTTAAGATAAATCATTCACGACGGGATTAAAAGATTATTAAGTCAAAAGTAAACCAAATTACAAGATTTGTAAATAAAAAAAAAAATTCTCATTTATAGTCTAATTCTAATCTCAAGAATTGAATATAGTTAATAAAAAGAGAAATAAATTGTTTTATTAGAGGGGAGGATTTTTTTTTTTTTTTTTTTTAAGACAAGGGAAGTTTTTTTTTTTTGCCAAAAAGACAAGCGACGTTTAGATAGTATTTGGAAAATAGATGAAAAATGAAAAGAAAGGAAATAGGAGAGAAAAATATCTTGAAATTTGTTAATCTTAATTTTTTTAATATTTTACCACAAAAATTAAGATATTTTTCACCTATTTTCTTTTCATTTTAAAGGAAATTGGATAGAAAATACTTTAAAATTTGTTTCTAAATATTAAAAAATTAAAATTTATAAATTTTAATATGTTTTTTTTCTCCTATATTTTTCACTCATTTTCTAAACATATCCTTGAGGGCGGAAGGGAAATCGAAAATCATTATTTAATTTTGTTTGAAAATTAAAAATGAGATAATTAATGGAAGGGAGGAGAATATTCTCCTTTATGTTGTTTGGATGATTGGGGAGGGAAGGGAAGGAAATTTAATTATGAAAAGACAAATAAATTTATATCCTTGAATGTTCGTTTTAAATTGCCATTGACATTGAATGATAAGGACATAAAAAAAAAAAAAAAAAAAAAAAAAAAAAAAAAAAAAAAAACGGTAAAACACTTTCATGTGCAAGTTGAAAATTTTTTTAAACCACAATTTAGAGCGCAATGAATTTCACGTTGTGAGAGGGAATGAACAGGAACTGTTACCCTTTTTCTACCTTTTCATTATTACGTGTGATTCATGAAATAGTTAACTTATAAAATAATTATTTTACATAAAATAATTATTTTAAATTTTAATTTAAATTTTAAATAAAAAAATATTAATTTTATAAAATAGTAATTTTATAATTTTTATGAAATATATAATCCACAAAAAATAAACAATTAATATTATTTAAATTATACAATAGAATATTTTTATTTTTATTCTTAAAAAATATTAGCAGATCTAAACTCACCCTATTACCTTATTTTTTTATTTTCAGATTTTTATTTTTATTTTTTATTTTTTAAATTTTAAATCAAATAAAAATTTTATTTATTATGCATTTAAATTATTTTTTAAAAAAATTTAATAAAATTATATTTAATTTTAATATTAATAATCAAATTAATATATAAAGATGTTATGGCCATTTACGTGAATGAAATAGTTATTATATATTACAAACTAAATTATGAAATTAAAATAATTATTTTATTTCTATCTTATTTTATTTTTTAAAAATAATTATTTTATTTTTTATATATTCTATTCCTAACACCAAATATAACCTTAAAATTACAATGGCTTTGGCAGTTTAAATACGAATGGTACAACACTAATATTAATAGCATGTCTAGCTCACTTTTAAGACTGGCAATGGAATCCGATTCTTGAAATAGAATTCAAATTTTTTACTTTCATTCACATTCTTTTTTTTTTTTTTTTTTCATCTTTTTAATAACTTCAAGTATAGCATAATTATTAATCTAATTGATAAATTATATTTAATTATTTCAAAAATAAATTTCAAAATTTTGAACATTTATTTTCATTTCAATTCCAACTTCAAGATGATCCCAACCAGTCCTCAATATATTATATTCAACATTGATTTTCCATCAGTTAAATAAAGTTATGTTTTTCATCTCAAATAAATAATTAAAGAAAAATCAACATTGGCATTTATAGGGGGGGTAATCAATTAATGAAATATCAAATATATATATATATATATATATATAAACAAGTGTCAAAAAATAGGGAAATAATTGATGAGAAATATTGGCCAATCAATTTCGGAATATTAAGTATAGGCATAGACATCAGACAACGTTAAAAGATGAATCAAATAAAAATAATAATATAAAACAAAAAATTAAGTAGAAATTATGTTTCCATGCTGTTTACAAGATAAATCTCTTCAACATTTCATATTTTCAGGGATGAACAACGTCAGTGAAGAGAACCTGCCATGCTTACAATAAATGAGCAATACCATAAAATCACAAGAGAGATTGCCAAACTGGAAAAATTAAGAGTTTTCATGCATTCAAGTTCTATGTTCCCTGTACAGTCATTAATCACAAATCAGATTGCTAAAGTAGAAAACTACTACTGCATTCAAGTTCTTCAGTCCTCCCAAGTCAGGAACTACCTGAAAAATATTAGAAAATAAATGTGAGGCAAGGCAACCGAGAGATATGTGAACAGGATATCAAGAAAATAAGGGCAGGGTGTGCTAACCTTTTGTACAGTACCCTTACATCTTCAGCTATCAAGGGACTTTCCAAGAAGGGATCATCACAATCTTTCAAATCAACTTTCTCCACTTCAAAATTCTGATATCCACAATACTCATTCCATTCAAACCACATTTTTGCAATTGCTTCCTTCCTGAAACAAGTGCTGTGATCTTCCTCTTCTGGTGAATCTGCAGCAACCAACCGGTAAGCATACACTTTCTTCTTTTGGCCTGGACGGAATGCACGTCCTATTGCTTGCCGCGTGACTGATGGATTTAGATGAACATCTAAAATTATGATGCGTGATGCCCCAACTAAAGAAATTCCCTCCCCACAAGCTTTAATTGATCCAAAGAAAACTTTGGCGTCAGTAGAATTGTTGAATCTATCCATAGACAACTCTCGCTGTTCAGAGCTTGACTCACCTGAAATCACAAAGATTTCTTTTCCAAGAACCCAACCCTTCATTTTTGCTGTTAATCTCTCTAAATATTTCAGTGGTGTGAGATACTGACTGAAAACCAGTAACTTCTCTCCAGCCGACTCACACAAACTCAGCATATTTATAAAGAATTTGCCTTTTACTCCATCTCTTATGTCTAACTTCTCTAAAAACTCATCCATCTTATCATCAGTCATGGTGGAATTTTCAGAGACAGCATTCAACTTTGGATGCAGATAAACAGCACTTCCAACAGAACTTCTCTTGAACTTCCTTGCTAATTTCTTCAGCTTCTCAACTTCATGCTTTTGTCTTGAACTAAGGTTGAGCACTACAGTGAAATCAGTAAGTCCCGGAAGCTCATCTAAGAAATCTCCTTTATAATAGTGAAGGACCTTGCTGGTCATCTCTCGAAGGTCATGAATGATGCCCACTTTCCTTCTGAAATCTTGATCTTTCTGTATGGTGTGCTCTACCAGGTCAAAAAAAACTGTCTCCCCTGTCTTGAGATGCTTCTTCACACCTTGAATTTGCACTTTGCTCATGATACGCTTGACAATAGGTCGGGAAGTATCCAACCTTAGAAACTTGGGACGAACAAGATTCAATATATTGAACACCTCCTTGACATGATTCTGGTAAAGAGTTCCAGAAAGAACAACTTTTCGAGGTGTCTGCACTTTAGCTAGGGACTGTAAAACATCAGTGTTCTCATTCCTTGGAGTGTGCCCCTCATCCAAAATTAGAATTGTTGGTTTCTTAAGCAAGATCTCTTGGCAATTAGCTGAAATCAGGTTGTTTGTATTGTCACAAACAATAGATGAGAACTGCTTGTACCCCAAGAAAAGGATACTCTTCTGCTCAACCCACTGTTTCAAGACCTCCAGTTGCTGCATCCGACCATCCGCTTTCACGCTGTAAAAATCATACAGCGGAATATCCTCAACTTGCCATATCTGGAACTCCTTTTTCCATGTAGCCAAAATTCCTTTTGGAAGCACCACTAGAGGTCTAGCCTGTGGATATTTGGCTAGGAAACTCTGCATGAAACTGATGATCATGAATGTCTTTCCAGATCCAGGAGCATGAGCCAAGATGCAACCCCCGGGATTATCTGCTACCAGGTTACTTCGAAGAAAATTGAACCCTTCCTCTTGGTGAGGTTTCATTTGCTTCATGTGCCTTGGATGAGCAGAGATGTCGGTTACCAGCAAATCTTCTTCAGATAAATCAACCCCAAGAACATTAGAATCTCTGTCCTTGGTACTCCGAGAATCAGGTGCATAAGTCCGCATACTCTTTTTCTGAATCAAAAGGAAAAGAAATAACAGATCAAAGTCGGAAAAATTCAAAAAAAATAGCAATTAGTTAAGTAATTGATATGTGCATACGTTGTGATACTTCCAGCACTATATCCATTGGTCAGTAGAGAAAGAAAAGCAAAGGTAACAATCGAAATGAATACAGAAATTGAGTGAGGTTCCACTTAAGGCCTACATTTACTGGATCACATTGCATCATGTAATATTTATTTTCATCAAAGAAACATGACTAAAAGAAAATTGTGCAAACCTTACAATTAAATACGGAGTAATTATACATCAGTATGTAAAATTTACACAAAATGAAGGACAAGAAGATGAAAAGCACCGTCAGATTTAACTAGTAAAAAATTTCACCTAAAACCCATTTTTCTGCAATTTTGGAAGGCATTCTATACTGTAAAAAAAATTTGGAAGAAATTTATAATTATAAAAACAGAAACTAAGCATGTTTATAGATATGCCCAGTTGACAAAGCATACTTGCTATGCAGGACTTTTGTTTGTAAAAGTGCCTCATGGTGTCAAGAAGGTATGTTTAATGCTTAAAAGTAAGACACTAGGTTCAATTGATAAGCAAAATATCTGAACATGAGCACAAAGAAAGGGTAATTTGTTAAAAGAGCACAACAAGAAAACCCAAAGGCATTCAGGGAACTGGTATGACACTCTGGATTCTTCGCATTATGTAGCCTCAACCAAATATGAATTCTTACCACAACCACAAGGTAGCCACCCAAGAATTTAGCCAGTTTATCGCCTGCTCTGTGCATGAACAGGAGACTTAGGTCTCAAATAGCCTAGGATGACTTATTTACTAGGAAAGAAAAAAAAAGCATTAACACAAAGAAAATAATATATTACTTGATAACATTAACTAACTTAGCATGTATGCACTCCTTGGCACTTCAAATCAATAAATGTAAATAAAACTCATCAAGATTGGAAATTAAAAAGCACCCAGTTTATCGCCTGCTCTGTGCATGAACAGAGGACTGCATGCACTAGGGTAAGAGTTAGGTCTCAAATAGCCTAGGATGACTCATTAACCAGGGGAAAAAAAAAGCATTAACAAAAAGAAAACAACATATTACTTTATAATATCAACTAACTTAGCATACATATACTCTTGGTACTTCAAATCAATATGGAAATTAAGAAGTGCCATATCATGAAATAAACAAGAACACAGAAGTGAGAACCTTACTTTGTTAAACTGAATATCAATTATGGTTTCAATTCCCCTTTCAATGACCCCACATATGCGACATACATAACCCAGATCATCCTTCAAAACAAAAGAGTGCTCACAGTATTCTTCATCTTCTTGCATGTGTTCGTCAGAGGAAGGATATTCAGCAACATCCTACCAGAAACAACAGAAAATCTTATATGAATGTAAAAACGAACATAGAAAGGAATATTCTTCAAATCAAAATTTGAAATTATTAATAGGAGATCAGAATTCATAGTGTCTAAAACAAGTAAATGAAGCAAAATTATCAAGGGTCATTTGTGAATTCTGTCTCTCTTTAAGCTAGGTCGTGCAGACAAATAATAGAAATAATAAAGAGCTTGCGCAACATGAATGATTCAAAGAATAATATAAAAACCTATGAAACTTAATTACCTATATAGAAGGTCGAACAACTAGCAGCCAATGAGTTACTTTAGCTTAAATTATTATAGTCACTTCCATCGTGATCAACTTCCATTAATATTAGTTTATTTTCATGATTAAATATTTAGATGACAGTTTGTTGCTAAACTCTTGCTTAATCTTTTCCACAAGAAAAGCCAAGTACAACATAGGCATCACAAATATATATATATATATATAGTGTTTTCAATCCAGAGAAAGTGTCCAGAGATCAAAGCCTGATATATATATATATATATATATATATATATATATATATATATATATATATATATATATATATATATCTCAGGCTTTGATCTCTGGACACTTTCTCTGGATTGAAAACACTATATATATATATATATATATATATATATATATATATATATATATATATATATATATAGTGTTTTCAATCCAGAGAAAGTGTCCAGAGATCAAAGCCTGAGATATATATATATATATCTCAGGCTTTGATCTCTGGACACTTTCTCTGGATTGAAAACACTATATATATATATATATATATATATATATATATATATAAAGCCTGAGATCTAACATGATGATACACTTTATAATGAAACCAAAATCTCCCACCATGGACCTCAGCATTCAATTAATAAAATCAAATTAGAAACTTTAACATGCATCTGTTATATCCATAGTAGCCTAAGCTAGACCAAAAATATGATGGTCAAGAAGATGGCCTTAGTTTAACCCTCTACAAATGTTTCACAGAAATTAGTACCTTAGAACATTCCAATGCCACTGACATCTCATTCCAAATGTCTCCTAGGCCATCATCTTCAGGCTCAGACTGATTATCATCATACTTTTCAGCACCCACATAAATGCCTTTATCTCTCTCTCTATCAGAATCAACAGCAAAAAGGCCTTTATCCCTCTTGATATTGGCTTCATGAGCATAAATACCTCTCTCTCTTTTGATGTTGGATTCAGCAGCTGAAATTACTAACTTTCCAAGACTTATTTTCTCTGTAGGGTTCCCAACCTGAACATAGTAACCATTCCAAAAAGATTAAAACATATCAGTATTTATTCATTAATCATTTGATGTTGTGCTCTATGCCTCCCACCCTTGCCTACTCCATTCTCTCAAGATGCTTCAATAGTTAGATTGTGGTGACTTCCTTCCCAGGCAAGAGAAGAAAACCTAGTCCTTTTTTCCAATTGCATAAAGAATAGAAACATACCTCTGTACCCATGAGATATTGCCCAGTGGGCTTTGCCAAGACAACCTCCTGGAAGGGATATGTGGGCCTATGATCTCCACTGTCTTCTTCATCAGAATCAAGAATCACAACAGGCCTTGCTGCTGCTGCGACTCCTGGTGCTGGTGCTTTTGCTGGTGCTGGTGCTGGAGCTGGAGGATCATTCATAAAAACATCATCCTCCAAGTCAATGACACTTTCTTGTGCTGTTGAAGCATCTTTGCTCGGACTCTTTTTCCCATCCAGTAAGATGTTTGAAAGCATAGGATGCTTCTTGAGGTAAGGGCTGAGCACTTGAAGCTTTCGAGAAATGAGAGCTTCAATGTCCTTCGTGACACTGCCATATCTACCAGAGTCCAGCTTGTTAATCAAGCTGGATATAGAAAAGGGATCGGAGTAATCCAAAACTTTAGGAGAGGATTCAACTTTCTTTTCCTTGGATCCACTGCATTTAGTTGCAGAGGACATGCTACTGTATTCATCATCATCATTAGACAGTTTTATCCTTTTCCGTCCTTTCGAATATGATTCTATTAAAACAAAATAAAAGACACAATAAATCAAAACAGAAATCAAATAATAATGAACAGATAGTTGTGTTAAACTGCACCATTTTGGTAAACCAAATCACAAAAGAAAAAAAATAGCAAAAAGCAAATTAGTTCATACAGGTAACAATTAGGCCAAAGAATTGGGGAAAAATGGAAAAAACAGTAATATTAACAAAATGTGAGTAAAAAAAAAAAATGCTTCATCATTATGAAATCCACAGGCACATAACGTTACAAATATAAGCATGCAAAGTTTCAATTTAGCTACAAAGAACAGCGTTTTCACAGAGAGAGAGAGAGAGAGAGAGAGTTACCGCTAGAGGACGTGTGCTTTTGAGGCAAAACCACCAAAGGGGACTCCATTTTTACAAACTAATTTGAAGATTAACACCTAAAATCAACAAAACAAAGAAAAACAAAATCAATCCAATTTCTTAAAGCAGAAATGATATTGATAAAATGACATTCACAATTACTTACCACTACACAGAGCTCGTAATCACAATCAATAATCGAAACCCTAAATTCAATTCACCGCTTACGAAATTAATTTTTTCTCTTTTCAGTGTAGAGACTCTCTGTCTCCCTCTCTGTTTGTGCGTCTCTGTTGCTTCGAAGGGAGCTTAGAACTGATCGTAAAAGAGAAATTTTTGTGTGTAATTAGTCCTACTTTAAAATTGCATAGCTTTACGCATTTTTTCAATAAACGGAAGAAGTTAATTGGTTTAAGAAGTAAATTTGATACGTGGACTAATCAAAATTTCCCAATTTTGATCGAGTCTTTCTCCCGTAGTTTTCAGAGGAGTGGAGTCTCATGGAAATAAGAATAGACGCGACGACATCAGGATGCGCGTTTGGGTCCCAGGTATGCGCCACTAATTACGACACTTTATTGTTTGGATATCTGGATTATTATACTCTCGTTCAAGGGTAGGATAATTTTGGTTTTGGATAAAAGATAATAAAATTAAGGGGATATATTGGATTAGAATTTTGATGGATTTGAAAAGTTAAGTGATATTAATAAAAAAATTTAAGACTCTATGAAAGTGTGTAAGTATTCAATAATGACTTTTAAATATTTTAAAAAAGTCATAAAAATTTAGCGGGTATTTAATTACAACTTTAACAAAGTCAATAAAATAATATAATATTCAAAATTCATAAACTTTTATAGACAATTAACTTTTAATTACTTTCAATATTTTTTATGTGATAGTATAAATATAAAATTTTAAATATTTTATTTCATTACCTGTCAAGATTTCAATAGATTTTCTTTTCTAAATTTTGAAGCATCAATCACGAAGAAAAAAAAAAAAAAAAGATGACCTTAAACCTTGCAGAATAACTGCTGATATTTTTCCAATCTAATATTTTTTTCTTAATTAGTTTTCTTATAGCAATAAATATATGGTATTCTAGATTTTTTATTATTGAATTTTAATTTTTTTTTCATATACTTGTGATGCCCGATGTTATTATTTATTGGTTATTCATTTGATAACTTGTTTCCCTAACTCATACTCTCCTATAGGTTATGAAAATTTTAAATTCAAATTAAAAACAATTTCTATTATTAAAACTGAATTAATTGAAATTAATTTTAGTGATTCATGAATTCTTGTCGTTAGTTGTGTTTGTCAAAGTTGGATTGTTCATTGCCGTTTAATAAATATATTTCATCTTTGAACAAGCAGTGAATTTTCTTTTACTAAAAATATATTGTAACTATTTATAGAAAAATTATTATACAAGGAATATAGTATATTTTTTATTTGAGAAAGGATTTGTAGCTCAATTGAGTCAATTTTGTAAAAATTTCAATTAATTTAATACTAATTAAAGCTCATTGATGACCAGTGCTAAAAAAAGACTTATTTATAATTTTTTTTAATCATATATTTCACTTAATAATTTTATCGACATAAATAAATGTAAACAAGAATAAATATATACATATATAGTTGTTGGCCGTTGGGTTTCATTAATTACTCTAAAAATTAATTTTATCACATAAGAAATATAAATTTATTATATCAACATATGTATTTATTAATTAAATCAAAATCAATAAAAGTTAGTCAATGTTTATAAAAATCTATAAATATTTATAAAAGTCTTTTAAAATAAAATCTATAAAAATCGCTGACAAATTCATAAACGTTATAAAAGTCATTAAAAATCTACAAACTCTGTAAAAATTATTCACTTAAAAAGAGTTTATAAATATTTTTAAAAATCCTAATTGAATACACCTTGTAAATTAACTGATTCATGAACTCGAGCTTAGTGCGGTTTGTTATTAAAAATATTTTTAATTAATGTTTATATATTGTAAAAGATAAAAAAACATATAAATATTATTTTAAATAAATATATATAAATATAAATAAAAAAAATTATTGCATATTTTAATTATATTATATATAATTTATTTCTATGATGATTTTTCATTAATATTTTTATTTATATATAAGCATATAAAAATTTAAGTTATCAATACTGTTCATAAAAAAAATTTAAACATAATATTCAATCAAAAAAATTATGGATAACAATGAAAATATATTAAAAATATTAATCTATCCTATTTATTTATTTTTTATAGTACTATTTTCTATTTTCTTTTCTCATTTAATTTTCCTAAATAGGGTTATCATATGAAAAATTAATTAAAAAACTCTTAAACTTATATACTAAATATCTTATTAATTATTGCATATTTATTGTTAATCATTATAAATACTTAAAATTATATTAAAATTTTAAAATTTTATAAAAAAAGATAAATAAAATAGTGAGCATAGAGAAAGTCTCTACTTTAAGTTTTACCCTTAATATATACAGGATTATATATATATATATATATATATATATATATATATATATATATATATATATATATATATATATATATATATATATATATATATATATATATATATATATATATATATATATATATTTTAATTATTATTATAATATATAATTGATTTCTAAGTTATCTTCCTGTTAATATTTTTATCTATATATAAGTATATAAAAATTTAATAAAAAATAAAAAAGAGTTATGGGAGAATATAATGACGAAAATAATTAAAATATATTAAAAATATTATTCTACTATATTTATTTAATTATAGTATTATTTTTATTTTTTCTCATTTCATTTGTCTAAGTAGAATTAATGAAAAATAATTCAAAAAACTCTTAAATTTACATATTAAATATCTTAGTAATTATCTCATATTTATTTTTAATCATTTTAAATAGTTAAAATTATAGAAAAATTTCAAAAATTTATATAAAAAAGATAAATAAAATAGTGAGAATAAAGAAAATTTCTATTTTCTTTAATTTTTTTATCTAAAAGTAAATTCATGCTTCGTGCAAAAATATATATAAAATTATTAAAGATTATTTTCATATAAACTTGAATAAAACTAAACAAAAATAAAAATAACACCGAGATTCAACATAAAAACTTTTTAGTTTTCCAAATAAAAAATGCTAATAAAAAATAAAATATACATTGGATAAAATCAATACATATATTATTGTTATTTATTAAACTTAATCATTACAATTCACATTAATTAAAACATAACAAATTATGTAAAAAACCTTAAAATTATATATATAAAAAAAAAGATTAATATAAAGTTAATCAAAAGGAAAGTCTCTAACTTTCTCTTAGTTTTGTACTTAATATATAGTAAATAGATTTTATTCTTTTGTCTTTATTTACACTATGAATGGCAACGAGTCAAATTTAGGGGCTTAAAAAATATAAAAAACTCACCATGCTTCATATTGAATCAGATACACCTGTTTTATGGTTCATTTTGGGTAATATTATACAATTTAATACTTTTATTTCGACTTATTAATTCAATTGATATAATATCATTACATTGAAAAATATTTTATACAATACACTTTTTTAAAAAAAGGCAAATAAGATAATACCACATCAATTGAATTAAAAAGTTGGTAAAAAGTTTTGGATTATATATAATTTTTCTTTTTTATTTATTATTTTTCTCTTAAAATTTTTTTTGTTATTGTCTTTTATATATATATACATATATAAATTAAATATATATAATATTCAAAAATTAAAATTATATATAATATATATAATTGGATCAGAATATACCATTATTTGAATTTGACTCGAGTATGAATTAGAAAATATATGAATTGAGTATTCGGTGGAACAGATAAAATTACCATCCTTACTTACACTTTTCTTCTTTTGGAAAATTGAAGTCTTGTTTAGTCATGGAAAAATATTTTCTATTTTTCTTTTCTATTTTTCTTTTTCATTTTCAATTCCTATATTTCTATTTTTCAAATTAAAAATTAGAAAATAAGAAAATATGTTAAGATTTCTTTCCATTTAAAGTTTTTCCATTCCCTCATTTCCATTTTAATTTCTAAAATTCCTTTTTTTCCTAACAATTATTTTATATAACTATTTATTTTCAATGACATTGAAAAACATTATAAAATAGTTTTCTATAAGGTAGTGTAATTTTGGAAAACTTGTTCAAATTTTTCATTTAAAATTTTTTTGATAACTAAACACCAAATTCTAATTTTCTATTTTCTTGGAATAATCTAATATATATATATAAAGCAAACTTATAATATCTTAAGATTTACCACGTGGCATATATTTGCCATGTGTTTGCTTTCTATTGGTTCATATGTAATATTTTTTTTCTTTTTATTTATATATAAAATAAGTCTTAAAAACAATTAATATTACTTATGAAATTTGTAACTTAAATTATTATGACAATTAAATATATTATAAATATAATTATGATATATAATCTAAATAAAATTGAAAATTTGTAGATTTATCATAATTTGAAAGAATGCTATGTAAATTATTAATTTAAAACATATATATATATATATATATATATATATATATATATATATATATATATATATATATATATATATATATATATATATATATATATATATATATATATATATATATATATATATATATATATATAAGCCTTAAAAACAATTAATATTACTTAATGAAATTTATAACTTAAATCATTATGACAATTAAATATATTATAAATATAATTATGATATATAATCTAAATAAAATTGAAAATTTTTAGTTTTATCATAATTTGAAAGAATGCTATATAAATTATTAATTTAAAACATATATATATATATATATATATATATATATATATATATATATATATATATATATATATATATATATATATATATATATATATATATATATATAAATAATTGTCATAATGATTTAAGTTACAAATTTCATTAAGTAATATTAATTATTTTTAAGGCTTCTTTTATATATAAATAAAAAGAAAAAAAATATTACATATGAACCAATAGAAAGCAAACATATGGTTAATATATGTCACGTAGCAAATTTTAAAATATTCTAAATCTGCTATATATATATATATATATATATATATATATATATATAAGATTATTCCAAGAAAATAAAAAATTAGAATTCGGTGTTTAGTTATCAAAAAAATTTTAAATAAAAAATTTGAACAAGTTTTCCAAAATTATAATACGTTATAGAAAACTATTTTATAATGTTTTTCAATGTCATTCAAAATAAATAATTATATAAAATAATTGTTAGATATTTAACAAAAAAATGAATTTTAGAAATTAAAATGGAAATGAAAAAGGAATTTTAGACATTAAAATGGAATGGAAAAATCTTTAAATGGAAAGAAATGTGGAAAAAACTTTAAATGGAAAGAAATGTTCTTATTTCTTTCCATTTAAAGTTTTTTCCATTCCCTCATTTCCATTTTAATTTCTAAAATTCCTTTTTTGCTAACAATTATTTTATATAACTATTTATTTTGAATGACATTGAAAAACATTATAAAATAGTTTTCTATAACGTAGTGTAATTTTAGAAAACTTGTTCAAATTTTTCATTTAAAATTTTTTTGATAACTAAACACCAAATTCTAATTTTCTATTTTCTTGGAATAATCTAATATATATATATATATATATATATATATATATATATATATATATATATATATATATATATATATATATATATATATATATATATATATATATATATATATATATATATATATATATATATATATATATATATATATATGTTGGGCACAGCGGGTATAATCAATAAGATAATTGCGGAATAATAATAAAAATAACACCAGCAAGTTAACGTAGTTCACCCTTAATTTTGGGCTACGTCCACGGGACAAACTCCAAATAAAACTTTCACTATTAAAAATAGTAGGTACAAGAGAGTTTAAATAAGATCTCACCAAAATAGTAACACTCACCGTGTTTCCCAAAAATACCCCAAAGTATTTTTCTCACTATTTTGTCACTCCCCTTTTTAGGAATTATTTCCCAAAACTATAAACCAAACTCTCTCTCTCTTTTTCTTCTCTTGCAATTTCGCAAGTGCTCTGTATTTAATTTGTGAGCCTTGCATGCCCTTTTATAGGCATGCAAGGGATAATAGTTCAACGAGTTAGGCACCGATTTTTGATAAGTCGGTGCCTACCTCCCCTTTTCTGTTTTTTTTTTCTTTTTCATACATGTGGGTCCCTCCATGTAGGAGGGACACCACAACAAATCTCCCCCTCCCGATCACATGGAGGGTTCCATCATTCCTGCAGCCAATCGACAGTATTCAAATGACTCCCTTGGTGGAATCTTTGTCAACCTATCTGATCCATTTTCTTCTGTATAGATCTTCTCAAAATGTAATAGCTTTTTCTCCAGTACATCTCTGATCCAGTGACATCTCACATCAATATGCTTTGATCTTGAATGAAATGAGGAATTCTTCCCAAGGTGAATAGCGCTCTGGCTATCACAAAATAACTGATATCTGTCTTGCTGCATACCAAGTTCATTTAAGAACCTTTTTAACCATAGCAACTCTTTACACGCTTCCGTTGCTGCAATAAACTCGGCCTCAGTAGTAGAAAGTGCAACACATTTTTATAACCTTGATTGCCATGACACAGCTCCCCCTACAAATGTAATCAGGTATCCTGAACTAGACTTTCTTGAATCTACGTCTCCAGCCATGTCTGCATCTGTGTAGCCTACTAAGATAAGCTTTTCTTTTCCAAAGCATAAGCATACTTTGGAAGTGCCACGAAGATACCTAAAAATCCATTTTACTGCAGTCCAATGTTCCTTACCATGATTTGAAAGGAACCGACTCACTACTCCAACAGAGTGAGCAATATCTAGCCATGTACACACCATGGCATATATTAAACTTCCAACTGCTGAAGCATAAGGAATCTTATTCATTTCTTCCTTCTCTTTGTCTGTTGAAGGGCTCTGTTTAGAACTTAATCTAAAGTGATTAGCAAGAGGACAACTAACCACCTTAGCTTTGTCCATATTGAACCTTTGAAGTACTTTCTCAATGTACTTCTCTTGTGATAACCATATCTTCTTGGCTCCTCTGTCTCTGATAATCTGCATGCCAAGAATTTGCTTTGCTGGTCCCAAGTCTTTCATGGCAAAAGACTTACTCAACTGTTGTTTCAAGTTGTTGATTCTAGAAATATTCTGGCCAACAATCAACATGTCATCGACATAAAGCAAAAGAATGATGAAATCTTCATCTGAGAATTTCTACACAAAAACACAATGGTCTGAAGTAGTCTTCTTGTAGCCTTGCTCCCCTATAACTGACTCAAACTTCTTATACCATTGTCTCGGTGCTTGTTTCAAGCCATACATACTCTTTTTCAACTTGCAAACATAATCCTCTTTTCCCTTAACTTCAAAACCCTCTGGTTGCTCCATGTATATGTCCTCTTCTAAATCCCCATGTAGAAAAGCAGTTTTCACATCCATTTGCTCAATCTCCAAATTAAGACTTGCTGCTAACCCCAGCACAGTACGAATGGATGTCATTTTCACAACAGGTGAAAATATCTCATCAAAATCAATGCCTTTTCTTTGGTTGAACCCTTTAACAATCAGTCTGGCTTTGAATCGGGGTCTGGAATTGTGTTCTTCATGCTTGAACCTGAACACCCATTTATTCCTCAAAGCTCTTTTGCCTTTAGGCAACTTCACCAGCTCAAATGTTTTATTCTCATACAAGGACTTCATCTCATCTTGCATGGCCTCAATCCACTTCTTTTTGTGTTCATTATCCATAGCTTCTCCAAAACTTTCTGGTTCTCCCCCGTCAGTCAGCAACACGTACTGATTTGCTGAATATCTGATAGATGGTTGTCTTCTTCTATCACTTCTTCTCAATGGAACTGGGGAAGCCATAGGTGCTGGTGGTTGATGATGAACATCATCATCATTTTCATCATCTGATTCATCTTCAGCATTCTCAGCACCAACTTCTATGGGAGCATCATCTTCATCAGGTGGATTATTCTGGTCTTCATCTCCAACCTCTTTTGGCACCGGCGTTGGTGGAATTAATTCCAAATCTGATGAGTCACCATTGGAAGGAACATCTTTTTCCATTTTGTCAATATTTTCAATGGTCTCATCCTCAACAAATACAGCATCACGGCTCCTGATAAGTCTCTTCTCAACTGGATCATAAGATCTATAGCCAAATTGATCTTGACCATAGCCAATAAAGATACACTGTCTTGTCTTAGCATCAAGCTTGGATCTCTCATCTTTGGGAATATGAACAAATGCTTTACAGCCAAACACCCGCAGATGATTATAGGAAACATTCTTTCCTGACCAAACTCTCTCCGGGATATCATTATTGAGAGGGACACAGGTTGAGCGATTTAACAAATATGCAGTTGTCTGAAGAGCTTCACCCCAAAACATCTTAGGTAACTTTGCATGTGAGAGTAGACATTTGACTCTCTCCATCAAAGTTCTGTTCATCCTCTCAGCTAAGCCATTCAACTGTGGTGTCTTCGGAGGTGTCGTCTGATGCTGAATACCATGCTCTTTACAGTAAGCATGAAATGGTCCAGTGTATTCTCCACCATTGTCGGTCTGAATGCACTTCAATTTCTTCCCAGTCTATCTCTCAACTGATGCATGAAACTGCTTGAAGACATCTAACACCTGATCTTTTGTCTTCAAGGTATATACCCATGTCTTCCGAGAATGATCATCAATAAAAGTCACAAAGTATTGAGCACCACCAAGTGACTTTGGCATCGGTCCACACAAATCTGAATGTATCAGATCCAACACATTCTTCATTCTGGAAGGAGGAGAACTCTTGAAAGCAACTCTATTTTGCTTTCCCACCAAACAATCTGTGCATTTATCTAAATGCACCTGCTTTATTCCAAATAGCACATTATTCTTGACCAGATAGGTCATCCCCTTCTCACTCATATGACCCAATCTCTTATGCCATAACTCAACTGTATTATCTTTCTCCAGAGCATTCACACTGTCGTTGGAGAGCTTTGCATTCATCATATAGAGTGATGAGTACTTTTTACCTCTGGCCACTATCAAAGAACCTTTTGTGAGTTTCCATCGACCATTCATGAAGATGTTGCAGAAACCTTCATCATCTAGTCTACCTACTAAAATCAGATTCAGCCGCATATCTGGAATATGCCTCACATTTCTGAGGACTAGCCTTGTTCCATTCTCCATCTCTAAGCAAACATCTCCTCTACCAATAACTTTTGACAGGCCTTTATTTCCCATCCTAACAAGAATTCATTGATAGTAATTGTTTGCTCATCATCGCTGCTGTCATTATGCTTTTTCTCCTTGCCTTTGTTCTTTTCCTTTTTGAATTGTCGGCAGAATCTCTTAATATGCCCCTTCCTTTTGCAATGATGGCACTCAATATTTGCATATTTATTTGACTTTCCTCTGCTCTTGTCTCTGGATTTTGATCCCCTATATTGATTTCTCCCTCTAGATTCTGTAACCAGAACTTCTGCTGTGATGAAGAAGTTGAATTCTGTGATCTCCGTCTCATCTCTTCATTCAGAATACCACTTTTAACAACCTCCATATTTACCACACCGTTAGGCACAGAATTAGTAATTGAGATCTTCAAAGTCTCCCATGACTCTGGTAAAGAGGCTAGCACCATAGGAGCAAGTACTTCATCGTCAAATTTTATGCCCATTCCTGACAACTGGTCCACAATCCCTTGCATTTCTTTAAGATGATTTGCTACAGAAGTGCCTTCTCGATATTTTACTTGCATCAATTTTGTCAAGTAAAATAATTTATTATTGCCAGTTTTAGAAGTATACAGCTCCTCAAGCTTATTCCACAATGTTTTTGCATGAGTCTCATTGCAGATGTGATTGTACACATTATCTTCGACAAACTGTCAGATAAAACCACACACTTGCTCATGCTCAAACTTCCATTCCTCATCTGATTTGTCTTCGGGTTTATTTGTAGTAAACATCGGTAAATGCAATTTCGTCACAAACAGGAGATCTTTCATCTTGTTTCTCCATATGTGGTAGTTTGTGCAATTTAAGTTGATCATTTTACTTGTCTTTGCCTCCATAGCTTCAACACTTGCTACAGGAACCGTATAGGTGAATAGTACCGTATACGTGAATAGTACCGTATATATGAAGAGTACTTGTATATGTGAATAGTACCGTATCAACAGTACTTGGGCTGGACTTGCAATAGTAACTGGGCTGGATTGCTACAGTGACGGGCTGGGCTGCTACAGTTATGGACTTGAACAGTAACTCTGCTACAGTGATGAACTTGTCTGCTACAGTAACTGAGTTGAAACAGTAGTCGAGTTGAAACAGTAACCATGCAAACAAAATTTGCGTTATTACTGTTTTACTATTCACCAAAATTCTAATTTTACAACCGTTTTCAAAACGGATTTCACCAGAAAATTCCTTAGATTTTTCTCTTCTGTGCAGTATATTTCTTTTCTCAAAATATCACACTGCACCAGACCGCAATTTTATCTAGTCCCAATAAAATCTTTTATGATGTGGAAGATCAGTTTATGCTGCAACCACAGAGCATACTAAGAATATTAATGGGTTGAGATCATCAACCAAGTAGCTCTGATACCACTTGTTGGGCACAGTGGGTATAATCAATAAGATAATTGCAGAATAATAATAAAAATAACACCAGCAAGTTAACGTGGTTCACCCTTAATTTTGGGCTACGTCCACAGGACAAACTCTAAATAAAACTTACACTATTAAAAATAGTAGGTACAAGAGAGTTTAAATGAGATCTCACCAAAATAGTAACACTCACCGTGTTTCCCAAAAATATCCCAAAGTATTTTTCTCACTATTTTGTCACTCCCCTTTTTAGGAATTATTTCCCAAAACTATAAACCAAACTCTCTCTCTCTTTTTCTTCTCTTGCAATTTCGCAAGTACTCTGTATTTAATTTGTGAGCCTTGCATGCCCTTTTATAGGCATGCAAGGGATAATAGTTCAACGAGTTAGGCACCGATTTTTGATAAGTCGGTGCCTACCTCCCCTTTTCTGTTTTTTTTTTTTTCTTTTTCATACATGTGGGTCCCTCCATGTAGGAGGGACACCACAACAATATATATATATATATATATATATATATATATATATATATATATATATATATATATATATATATATATATATATATATATATATATATGATTTTATACTTTTATGAGTGTTAAAATATTAATAGTAAAAATACGTACTTATATTAAAAGAAATATATATATATATATATATATATATATATATATATATATATATATATATATATATATATATATATATATATATATATATATATATATATATGATTTTATACTTTTATGAGTGTTAAAATATTATTAGTAAAATACGTACTTATATTAAAAGAAAATTAAAATATTATTATTACAAAATGTATCATTAAAATAATAATTTTCAATTAAATATTTTGATGTTTAGTTATATTTATTTATTTTTATATTTATGTATTTTTTTTGCAATACTTCTTAATCTTTTTAAATATATTAGTAAAATTAATAAAAAAAATTATATTATATAATATAATATAATATTATAACAAATTAATAATTAAAAAAATATAAATAAATCATGTAACGTACGAGCATGAAGCTATTTTTCAATAAAGCAGGCTTTCATTTCCATAACTAAAGAAGGTCTACACTTCCTTGTTCCCCTAGATAATAAAGCAGGCTTTCATTTCCAGGGTAAATTTCACCCATCGTCCTCCAATTAATGACTAATGCACTTTATGATCCTTTATTTAAAAAACCAGACATAAAAATCTTTAAATTATGCACTTTTGTATCCATGTGGTCCTTTTGTCTGGTTTTCGTCTGGTTTTCGTTAGCTGCCATAACTGCTAGCTAACATGAAAGGCCAAATCATCATTTTTAATTTTTCTTCTGCATGTGTTGTCTCTCAGTTCCTCCTTCCCCTATTATGCGCTTGGGAATTAACACACTAAAAATTAGTTCATTTCACTCACTAATCACAACACTAATCTCTCAAATCATCATCTTCTTCTCTTTGATCTTCACCATGAATACCATCCTTGACTATGGCTTATACCTAAATAGAAAAAGACCAATAAAGAAAGGATAGTGGTTGGATCTAATCCCTCTTTCTCTTCTATCCCCTAGGTTAATTTCAGAGGTGTGGGACGAGATGCGCAATGCAAGTCGAGTGAGATAGAGCATCTTTCATAAGAAAGCAAGCGAGTTATCCCATAACAAGTTGAGTGTGTAAGCAAGATAATTGACTGGATGAATGGCAGCACGGAGAAGGAGGCTAGCAAGGGAGAGGAACGGGCATCGAATGATCAACCAGATCATTTTGCTTTCTCTGTATCACTTGAACATCATCCATGGCCATACCTACTCCTCTCGCCTTCTACTTGATCTGCTGGTAGTGATTGAGATGTTTCAGTTAGGCTGCCTGACGAGA